>CM067372.1:104530725-104598225 GCA_034401795.1 Chaetoderma sp. LZ-2023a | reverse complement strand
TTTCTCAGAGTAACCGTGTGTGATACTAACAGATCAGAGGATGGTATAACTTTACATACAAAGTATGACAATAACTTCAGGTTAGGTTTGAGATCGTCTGTAGACATAATGGCAAAAGCATCTTTCCTCCGCTGCAGGTGTACTCTAAAATCAATGGATCCGATCAGAAATCGATCCTGCAGAAACATATCAGTGTGTATGCGACCAATTAATTGCACTGTATTACTTTCAGCCATCATTTTTCTGCATGCTTGAAATCCTAAGTTAGTATCGGCGACATTATCAAATTCACCAGCATCGTCCAATTGCTATTCAGCAAGTTGGAGATGCGAGGATGTGTCATCGTTTCCATAATTAAGCAATGTTTCAAAATAAGTGCGGTAAGCATAATTTTCGTTCGAGTCACTGACACATTTTCCATTCAAAAAAACATCCACTTGTGAGAACATCGTATGAAGGAGATTATTCACAGGACCCATCTTTTCATCAACTGCGAGCCGTGTCTCAGTACCCGCATCTGGCTTTACAAACTTAGCTTTAATCAAGATGTAAGACTGGGTATGATCTAAATATCTATCCAAAGATCCGCTGATGTAAAACTCGATCGGTCCAGAATCTGATAAGCTTGATACAGGTTGAAATTGTTCCCATTTTGCCGACTCCAACATCGTTACTATGGGACGTGTCTGAAAAATGTCCAACTAGCTCATTGAATGCTTATGATCATGTCGATAGTCAGTTACAGGACTGGCGGTATGATCAGCGAACGAAAAGAAGAAAGAAGATTGAACACTCACATGCATGACTAAGTTCCATGTTTTAGTCAATTGAAGATATCAGCATGTTTTCTCTGACGTTTATTGCATCCCTTCCTCATTGGTGTTGCACGCACTGACTAAGCATTACGCACATTACTCCTCTTTTTATGTTTTGTTTTAGGTTTGGTTAATCTTCCACGTACTACTGTTACAGCCTCTGGTATCAAAGTCCTAGCTACACCATGTGCTCTTGATTTCAATGAGGATTTAACATTCTTTCCTGCCATTACATCCTCTGCTAGGCCCAACTCCTGTATTAAGGGCTTGTTTACCTAGTCTTGGCAACATTTTTAATGAAAGGTATTGCCGGGTGTAGTAGTCCACCTAGGACATTACCTAACCAATAGCCCACCTGGTATCATGCAACTACAAATACTGGAATATGTCCATGGCCTGTCTGACTGGCATAATACTGCCCCAAGGCATTAGCATTACTCAATCTTCTCATCATCGTCATCTGAAATGTAGACAGAGTACACTTGGTGACACTCCATCCTCGAATGGTATATTTGAGCCTGACCTATCAGTAATAAGTATTCCTATTGTATCGATGTAGTTCTTTGACATGGAGTGATACAGAATATCGGGAAATGTTCACTGGCATATATCTTTCCCCACCATCAGTACTAGACAGTGGAATCACTCTGAGCAGTGGTGCTGACATGTTACCTAATACACTGTGAGAGACAATGTCGCAGTATATATATGCTGTCATTGGTCCACCCTGGCAACTCTTTCAAAATGATTTTAATACTTTTACTGGTCTTGTATTTATCTTTTCGCCATAGCCAATTAAATTAAATACTTCTGGGCCAAACTTAATACCATAATTATGTCTAATCGTAAGAGATACAACATCCGTGCGATGTAAATAAAAATTGAGAAAGATTTTTTTATTCTTAGATTTCTGATGATTTTCTATCTGTCCATTTATATAGTCTACCATATTCTTCACTGCATAGTATCCCTTTGACACTGTTATAATATGTGAGTCGCTAAGTTTGAGAAAACTATGCCGAATATGCTTTTTTCCCTGAGCGCTAGGTTGATCATTCTGTGGCCCTCCTTTGAGTTTGTCCAGATCAACAGGTGTTGGTTTACCAACATCCACTACAATACCAGATTTAGCATTGCCCTCCTCATCCTTCTTCTTCTTCGTAACTTTCTCTAGTAATAGTAAGCCAGCTCCTGTGATATAGTACACTTGAGATTCCGACTTCCCACTTGCCATCTAATGACAATGGCGTCTGTAGATGTGTTCTAAACTCGGATATCTTATTGTTAGAATAGTACTGCGTACTACTATTGCTCGGAAGAGTCACGTAAAACTTATCCTCATTCATTCTCCAAAGATGGTTGCCATATTTTTAATGTCTTAATGTGTGGACTGGCTAATATATACCATAAGTAACCACTCAGAAGCAATATCCAGATACCTGGCTGACCATTCTGTATACTCAGATTCATGATACATGTAATGATCATGATATAAATGATTATGACTTGCGCTAAGTATACTATCTGCTCCTTTTGTACATGCAAACCCATTCCCTGATCTGAACGTCTCTCTATATGCTCGTCCATTATTAATGGTGTATAGTGTTGTGCTCAGTAACCCACAAGTTAAACTTGGAGGGATAGCTGTGTCACTTGATGTAATATTCGTATACTCCCTTAGCTCCCTTCCTACTCTTAATTATCTGTTCCACTCCATATTCTCTATCTTCTTTCATGCGACCAATTTTCTGAATCTCATTGCGATAAAAAGTTCACGGCTCCACTGCCCATGATACACCTTCTCAAATGGCATTTTTGCTTGCGAGATTCTCACATGATCACCAGATTTCAGTGTATTTTACTTTAGTTTAGGGATCTTCTTCTTGTTCTTCCCTGAATATATATTTCTCCATGTGATCAGCTCAGTACTACGATCAACATGTATTGGAGGCATACGTGTGCTGGTGTGTACAGTTTTATTGTACGATGCGACTAAACTAGGTAATACATCGATATACCTTCTCGTATTCTTATGAGTCATGGATCTATATATTTGGCGCTTTAACGTCTGCTGAAAGTGTTCCACCATAGCAGCGTGTAGCTCATTCTGCGAGGTATAGAAATGTATTCCATTCTCAGTCGCACCTTTGTCGGTTTGAATAGCATGTGGGTGTCATTCAGTACATGACAGAATAGCTTCTAATCCTTTCTTGACTGATGCTGATGCTGATGTTTTACAGATTTTCCACCCTCGCATACTTCAAGAGTGCATCAACAATGCAGAGTTGGTATAACATGGCATCGTTTTCCTTTGCTAGCATTCCCACTGAGCACAGATCTGCCTGCCATAACTCATCGACAGCCATTACTATTATCTTACATCTGGTAAACTTTGTTCTCCATGATCTGTGAATGGTGTATACATCCTGTCCTTTTAACCATTCTTCAATATAGACATGTGGTATTTTACCTTTAAATCCATTGTATAGCTTTTCCTTTCCACCAAAAGAGGCAGAATGCTTCAGATCATAATATACTTTCACCAATTTAGCATCATTCATTACTTCACTAAATTTACCCACACCGGTGTAGTAAATCTCTTTGCTTTGCTCGTTTTCTTCCAGTTACCCACTAGAGAAGGCGTGTACTTACTAACAGATGGTGTACCTGCACTTTTTCTTTGCATCCTTTTACTCACGGCAGAAGGTGTGTACTCACTGACGCTATCATTATTATCATTGACATTATATATCTGCTGCAATGTTTACTCTTGTCCGACAAATCTGTGTGGTATGTTTAAGTCACATAGCAGATTAAGAAACATGCCCTCTGTGACATCGCGCATACTGCTATGTCGAGGTTTGTGACCATGAGCAACAGCGTCTGTAAGCAGATCGAGTACATTACTTTTTGGGTGAAACATACCCTCTATTGTTACTCCGCCTAAATCATTAACATTAAAACGTTCAGGAACTGAGCACAAAATATCAATTATTCCACTGGCTTTTGTCTTAGATGTCATTGGTATTCCCCTCACCGTATGATCAAGTATTTGTGTAGGTAGTGCATCTGACGTAGGTATGGGTTGAAGAGGTGGCACGTGATATTGCTGCCCTATTGATTGCTGATAGTGGCGCCTATATTTATCCAATACTTGCGAATACAATATCGACTTTTCATGCTCAGACATATCATGTCGCACTAATATATTGGATATCTCATTGTCGAGACTAATAGCTTTATGTATCACTAGGTCTGTCTGTAGCAGAGATATTTTACTCTGTTCATTTAAATTGCTTATCAATTCATGCAGTACTAATGCCATCTTACGTACATGTTCCAGCATCTCACGTGAACAGTTGACCGATTAATGGCTCTGTTGTGCCAATCACTGCGGGTAATATAGCTCCTAAAAATCCACCTGTCTGTAACAGACATCTTTTACATGCATATGGTATGACTGGTCAGTGCACGCATATGGCATTCATATTTACTCAGTTGCTTGTATCATGATTTAGCAAGCCAGACATTTCCGCATAATACATTAAGGCATGACTCGCATAGCACATCTATCAATTTATCTGAACATTGTTTGATTACATCATTTCTGATCTTTGGTTTTACTTTGGTCAGATATTGTAGCATAGGTAAATGCTATCCTATATTATGTGGTGCCATTTTTTTTCACTTCTTTGGTATGTACACGTAACATATGTCCTTTGGATGAGCAGTTGAACTGAGTCTAATATCAACCAATCAATAACGAATAAACACCATTCTAGCCTTCTGATTGGTTGATTTAGTATGCATAGCAAATCGAATTATTATGCATAATAATTCGAATTATTATGTGTATTAAATCAACCAATCAATAACGAATAGAACACATTCTAGCCTTCTGATTGGTTGATTTATTCCGCATAATAAATCGAATTATTATGTGTATTAAATCAAGCAATCAATATAGAATAAACTACATGCTAGCTTTCTGATTGATTGATTTATTATGTATAATAAATAGAATTATTATGCATAATAATTCAAATTATTATGTACAATAAATAGGAACGATTCTACCCTTCTGATTGGTTGATTTATTGCACATAATAAATCGAATTATTATGCATAATAATTCGAATTATTATGCATAATAAATACCGAATTGTGACCCTGATGGCTTTCCATAATATGTGTATATATATATATATATATAGATATATATATATATATATATATATATATGTGTGTGTGTGTGTGTGTGTGTGTGTGTGTGTGTGTGTGTGTGTGTGTGTGTGTGTGTGTTTGTGTGTGTGTGTGTGTGTGTGTGTGTGTGTGTGTGTGTGTGTGTGTGTGTGTGTGTGTGTGTGTGTGTGTGTGTGTGTGTGTGTGTGTGTGTGTGTGTGTGTGTGTGTGTGTGTGTGTGTGTGTGTGTGTGTGTGTGTGTGTGTGTGTGTGTGTGTGTGTGTGTGTGTGTGTGTGTGTGTGTGTGTGTGTGTGTGTGTGTGTGTGTGTGTGTGTGTGTACCACGTTTAGTACGATAACCATCAGGATGAAAGTGTCCCAGATCGATACACTACTTTTCACCAAATCAAATCGTTCTTGCTTTACACAAATTTCCGAGATCGCACCAATATGATGAGCGCTTTAAATACTTCAAACATTGATCAGTCAACATTATAAATGATTGAAAGTGATAGATGTGACATGTGAGACAATGTCATTTATATCGCATAGGAAACAATAGCATCCAGCAGCCACCTGCATGAACAATAGCACACAGACGAATATTTAGAACAATAGTGCACAGACGCACATTTAGAACAATAGCATGTAGCCGACACCCATGAACAATAGTGACTACCGGCTTGAACAATAGCACATGTCTGAGAATAATGTCCATGTTGACGATAGTGACCACGGTTCAGTAGTACAGTATGAAGATGATATCACAAATATTAGAAATTGTCAACTAATAAGGTTTCTAATGAAGTTTCTAATGAGATTTTGTAATAATAATACTCACAGCCATTGGTCAATGTCTATTCCATATTCCATTAATAACAATGTACTAATTTGAGTCATGATCAAAATCCTCCCGTAGTTAATTATACCATCACTTAAAACCCATCACATACTCCTCATAAACAATATGCGCATCTCATCCTTATCATCGTTACACTGACTAGTGACAGATGCTATCACAGAGTGGGCAGCAAGTGCGGCTTCATCATTTATAGCTAACCCTGACATTGTTTACGAACTAGTGTAACCCTATGGAACTGAAGATAAATTGCCCAGTTTCAAACTCTGTTTTCTTTAAGATGGGTTTGAAGATCTTACTACTATTGACTGAAAGAATTCTAAATTGAGACGTGCATGTGATATTAAATGCGTAGCTTAGTAGTATGCTATTACTATCCATAATTGCACCATCCTTTATAATTTGAATCAAAATTTACCTGTTTTGATTGTTCAGTACCCAGCATTAAACCTTTAAACCTTTGATACCTGTTTAACAATCAACGGATCATTGCGACGCTTCATTTCAAGACTATACATTTTTGGACCAAGTGCGCAAAAACTTGTTAACTCATAGTCGGAGGGGATTTCACTTGTCCAAGAACCTAGATACCCACTTCGATCTTGAATGGTTGGCTCACCTTCATGGGTACTAAATACCACAGAATCCATATCATGATAGGCTATGCAGTGACGGAGTAAGGACAAGACTTCATACAGTTTTACTCGCCCATAAGCTGTCACAAAAGATGCAAGAATACAGTTGGTATTTGATGTGGACTCAATGTACTTGTCATTGACTGAGTCGCCACCATTAAAAGATTATCATTGAGGAATGTAATGCTGCTGACAGATTTACTTTTATCACTCAAAAGCTCTAGTAGCTCTTTTCGCATTGATACCATCTTATTCTTGGTGTGATCATGTAGCAAAAAACAGCCCCACAAAATATTCAATCCAGATTTAGCTACAAAACATGGAGCCGGATTATTTGATATTTTCGTGGGGCCGAGTTGTATAGCCTCATGTGCATAGTACTCTTGTATACAGCGCTCTTTATTGCTTTTACTACAGATCCAGTCTGGATACCCGCTACTTTCCTTCTTAATTTTGAGGAAGTGGTTAATGTATTCAGAAAATAGTCCCTTATCACCATGTTGTTCATATTGCGATGACTCAGGATAATGCCAGACTTCGAACATCTTTTTAATGATGTAACCATGGTGAATAGCTAACTGTAACTCATGAGTGGTCCATGTCCCACATATGGAATGTTGTTCTTCTGCATGTTCGCATATGCTAGATTGACCGCTTCTTGCGCATTCGGCGCATAGTACAAACATGAGCCACTTACTTATTCTAGTAGATAATACTAGAAAGTATAAATCACGAGGAGGGAGGACTTTGCATTTAATAAGACTGAAGAAGTCATGCACTGTTTTATCATTCAAATCGATGCCTCTTACTACCTCGTATGCACCTTCTGGAAAATAACATTGTTTCATCACTGATGGGTACATGGAAATGCAGTCTAAATATTCTAGCTTAGTATGTTCCTCTGCCTCCAGAAATAATCGAATTGCGGATATATGCTCACCAAATAGAATGTCACGTTGAGCTATGGTGTGTTAAGTCCAGTTCGGTGATAAAATCATTTAGTCCATCGGTATTAGTGATTAGTTTCTTAAATTCGCATTCCCACATAATTCTCACCATATATCCATGTGATTTGAATAATGAAATGCGATATTGAAAAGCAGAATATGCTTCTTCATATGTCTGTTCACCATATGGTGTATATTTACGTTTATTGCCACAGCAATCAGACTTGTGCCCATGAAATTTACACCCGCAAAACTCGAAAATAATATTTTCGCGTGGAGCGAAGCCATCTACATTATGCCCTCAATCCTTTTTGCTCACCCTGGTTTAGCACGTGTAAGATTTGGTAACCCCTGCTTAACCTAACCCATTCCATCCATTCAACAGCGATCATGCTATGTTCACGTTTCACTCTTATCGAGTGGTCGGGTAAAGTTTGAATCCTATCAGGGCATAGACATAAGGTGCGATATGCTACACTACACACACCTTCTAGCAGTATCCCTGATATGAATGGATTTTGTCATCGTTACATTATTCAATGAGATTTTTATCAACATCGTAGTGTGCATCTCTAGATATCTGCTCATTGTACCATTGATCAAATTTGAGCAGTTCATTCGCTTTCATATTTTGTACACCGAAAACCCCCCTCTTGTGAAAGGGTATTACCGTACACCAATACTCAGGTGAGTTCCGCTGATGGGGGACATATTCCCTTGCACACAGGAAGATTAAAAGCATCGCCGACCTTATGCAATGAAAGAGGAAAAAAGGTTAATGGAATCGATGAAATGAATTGCTCCTATTTCAAATGAGAGAACTAAAAAGTCATGCATGATGATGTTTGTGGGCTTTAGATGAAGGTTACTGTGCTTGCATATGCATTGAATTCTTAAAAGCGAATCATATGCACGCGCATTATGCGCAATAATGAGGTGGTCAGAGAAAACATATTTTCGCAGGATACATTTAATACCATGCTTAGATTTTATGCGTGTTAACCATTGAACAAACTGATCCATAGCGTCTAACCCATGAAAGTGAACATATCCATTATTCATGCCTCGGTTACACACGTAGCACACTCAGCTTCGAGTTGCTGCTCAATGCACATGTCACAGCATACATTCGCTACCACGAGAATAACTTTATGCTCACTGACAATATTAGTGTCGGTATGGTTAACGGTATTGTTAACGGGTTCTAAATATGTTTCAGCATCATAAATGATGTATTTTTGATAAGATATCGTATGTTAGATTCTCATCACCCATTTTCATTGCATGCGCATGCGATAATGACATAACAGTTCCTTCAATTACTTTATGAAAACAAATATGTTCTTCATTAACATTAAACTTCTCTTTACATGCGTGACATTTAGTCATTCCGCATATGTGTTCGCCACCCCCTTTAGGTACATGTACAATTTCGCATGTCCCATTTGCATGATGATTTGTCATACATCGCTCGTTATAAAACTTATGGTGACAATCATTACACATTATCATATGCGATGCGATTGTAGAATTACATGTGTCGATACCTGAGAAACATCGGTGACAGAGTGCTATGTAATCGTGAGTATTACTATATGATATGTCACAATGGGGACAGTAATTGCACACCATAAGAAATGCTGCGATAGACATTATTACTGAAATGTGATTATTACGTTCTGAATGTAAAAGATATATTGATGGTAGAGTGGTAGAGGCACTACCGAATGGACATTCGTGCATTGACTCAGAGTAGATGTGGATTCATTGCTGAAATGCTGCTGAAATTTCAACCAGTCAGTACTATTAATCTCGCATTCAGGAATACAATGTGCTGCATGATACATGTGCGCCATATGCGTCGGATATGTTTTATTTTGAATCAAATTGTTCCATTCGTGTTTAGTGATCTGATTTTTTGTTTTCTCAATAAATTGTATGCCTAAATATATACAGGTTGCGAAACAGAATGAATATTCTGTACGGACAGGTATAATACATTTTTGACAGGCTTGTACTCGTCTTTATCATCGCAATGTATATTTAGCAGATTTAAATGCTTATGATGGATCGAACTGCAGTGAATATCATGCTGATTGCCAGAGTTGTAGTCCTCAATGCGAAAAACGTGAAACTCAAAGCAATCTGATAGCTTGCATTTAGTGTTTGACTGAACTACTTTTTCAATCGAATCCAAAATTTGATCCGCTGTAATTTTATTCCACGTCATAAAGTCTATCATGATAGGCATATCCAATGCCGATTGAATGGTCTCAATTCTTACATGGTCATTTGATTGAACATTGCTATAGGCACTTTAAGTATCGAGCAGAGTTTGAACCGTGCCTGATATAAACTCTGAATGAGTTAATGGCGAATCAGCAATAGGATATTTCTTAAATGATACGCTATATTCAGTACCATCAATATGATATTTTTTACTATGGAACTTATGTATAGTCTTCGGCATTATATAGTTTGAATAAGTGATCAAACCACCACCTACCTGATGTTGGATAGGAGCATATGCGACATCATTATATAGGAGGAATTGATCATTATTGATTGATAGATCATGGTCATCATGTAACAAATATTGATTATGATCATTATTAGTGAGAGGAATGCGCACAGATATTTGATGCATAATGTTCATCATTTTGGTGCTAGTCACATGTTGCACGATTTGCTGCTCAGTTTGATTGAAGATAGGCACTTGTCGTGTAGGTACATTTACATCTAATACATCAACAGACAGAGTTTGGGTAGAAGAAGGTACATCAGTGTACGGTAAACAGTCAGATATTTGCTGCATAATATTTGCATCCACTGTGATGGCATTAGGAGCGGGTACGATGTCACTATCTAAATAATCAATTAGACATTGACCATTATTGCTCAATAGCTCAGTGTCAACATGCTGCAAATATTGATTAAGATTGTCATCAGTGAATGGAATGTGTGCAGATATCTGCTGCATAATGTTCACCACGTCATCACTAATTTCATTTTGCGTGATTCGCTGGCCTGTTTGATCGAAGATAGGCACTTGTCGTGTAAGTACATTTACATCTAATACATCAACGAACAGAGGTTTGGTAGAAGAAGGTACATCAGCATATAGTAAACAGTCAGATATTTGCTGCATAATATTCACATCCACCATGATGTCATTAGGAGCGGGTACAATGTCACTATCCAAATAATCAGTTAGAAATTGATCATTATTGCTCAATAGCTCAGTGTCAACATACTGCAAATATTGATTAAGATCATCATTAGTAAGCGGAATACGTGATGATATTTGATGCATAATGTTCGTCCCATAGTCACTGGTCACATTTTGCGCAATTTGCTGGTCTGTTTGATCGAAAATAGGCATGTGTCGTGTAGGTACATTTGCATCTAATACATCAATGAACTGAGGTTGGATAGAAGAAGGTACATCAGCATGCAGTAAACAGTCAGATATTTCCTGCATAATATTCGCATCCACCACAATGTCGTTAGGAGCAGGTACGATGTCACTATCTAAATAATCAGTTAGAAATTGATCATTATTGCTCAATAGCTCAGTGTTAACATGCTCCAAATATTGATTAAGATCTTCATTAGTATGTGGAATATGCGATGATATTTGATGCATAATGTTCGTCATGTAGTCACTAATCACATTTTGCACAATTCTCTGGTCTGTTTGATCGAAGCTAGGCACTTGACATGTAGGCTCATTTATATAGTTACCATATTCCAATACACCATCATACTGAGGCTGGCTAGAAGAAGGTACATCAGCGTGCAGTAAACAGTCAGATATTTGCTGCATAATATTCACATCCACTGTGATGTCATTAGGAGTCGGTATAATGTCACTATCTAAATAATCAGTTAGAAATTGATCATTATTGCTCATTAGCTCAGTGTCAACATGCTGCAAATATTGATTAAGGTCGTCATTAGTAAGTGGAATGCTTGCAGGTATTTGCTGCATAATGTTCTCCACGTCATCACTAGTTTCATTTTGAGCGATTTGCTTGTCTGTTTGATCGAAGATAGGCACTTGTCGTGTAGGCTCATTTATATAGTTACCATATTCCAATACACTGTCATACTGAGGCTGGCTAGAAGTTACATCAGCGTGCGGTAAACTGTCAGATATTTGCTGCATAGTATTTGCATCCATCGCGATGGCAGTAGGAGTGGGTATGCTGTCATTATCCAACAGATCTAAATAGAAATTGCTCATTATTGCTCAATACCTTAGGGTCAATATGCTGCAAATATTGATTAAGATCGTTAATAATAAGCGGAATAAACGATGGTATTTGCTGCCTAAAGTGTGTCACCTAGTCACTAGTCTTATTTTGCATGACACATTGTTCTGTTTGATCAAAGATAGGCACTTGATGAGCGTGGTCAAGTATGCTTTCACAGGGTCTCTGATGCATGCGTTGTGTAGTGTCATTGTTTAATGCCATGCGATCCTCATCGGCCATCTGCTGCATTAATAGCATTCTCATGTTCATTTAGTTTATCATCCATAATTGTGTAAATAAATCGATATCCTTACACTAAGTGGTCAAATATAGGTCACTACTTGCTTTAAGAAACAAGGTTACTATCGAGAGAATAAGTTTGCTATATATTTACAACTTCTTTACACATTAAACTCTCATTATTTATTTTAACACAATTCTATTAACGTCGTCAATCAATTTTATAGCACGTAGCAATTGATCCATGCATTTATGTTAAATCATATCGCTTTTATACTAGCTAGAATCCATTTTGTTCATGCAGGTAGCCGATGCATGCTATTGTTCATGCAGGTGTCTGCTATTGTTCATAAGTGTTGGCTGTGCACTATTGTTCATAAGTGGGTGCTGTATGCTATTGTTCTAAATGACATGGCTGTGTGCCATTGTTCTTGCAGGTGACCACTGAATGCTATCGTTCTAAATCCTGATTGGTCGAGATAGGGTCAAATGTCACATTAATCATTTTGACAGGAGAACAATACTGCACAGCTGGTCACCTGCAATTCATATGTGACCACAACGTTCATGCAGTATGCCATTATTTAAGTCATGTTCGATGATATAGGAAGCCACTTAGTTTCAAAATATCTTTTAACCATGAGGGGGCCACCGCCGCTCACCTAATTAATATGTTAAACATGATCAGCCAGAACACGCTCATCATTACGCATGCATGTCAATACCTATTTTAAAAAACCACATTAATCTATGCATTAACACACATATGTCATTTAGCGAACAGACAATAGCATGTAGCAGGACATTTAGAACAATAGCGGACACCTGCATGGACACGTCTACCCACTCATTTAGAACAATAGCGTCTATCCACTCATTTAGAACAATAGCATCTACACGCTTATTAAAACAACCAATCAGAGCGCATTATTTAAATAGGTCAAGAACTCATTTGCATAACAATAGCACACTGCGGGCCCCTTTACTACTTGCGTGTCTTGAAGTGGAGATACAGTGATGTCAGTGTTGAAATGGATAAAAGACAAGTTCATTAAAATTCCATCAAGATTAAAGGTTGCACATGTGACACCCATATACAAAGCTAAAGATGCATCTGATTTTACTAATTATCGGCCAGTCTCGGTACTTCCACTTTTCTCAAAACTCCTAAAAAAACCTGTATTTTAGTAGAATTACTAAATATCTAAACAAAAACTCAATCATATAGCCTTCTCTATATGGTTTCAGAGAAAAAACACTCTACTATGCATGCCATTGTGGATATGATTGAAAAATTATCAACCTCCCTTGAGAATAAAGAACATATGCTAGGTGTATCCAAAGCCTTCGATACAATTGATCATACACTTTTACTGCAAAAGCTTGCATACTATGGAATAAGAGGTACTTCATTGAACTGGATACAGAGTTACCTGTCGAACAGGGAACAGTGTGTACAATTCAATGGCGCTGTCTCTGAATACAAAAATATAGTTTGTGGTGTTCCCCAAGGTTCAGTCCTTGGGCCCCTGCTGTTTCTCATTTATATGAATGGCATACCCAAAGTCGGCAAACATCTCTCACTAATACGTTTTGCAGATGATACAAATGGTTTCTGCAGCCACAAGGAGGTAGAAATTCCATACAAAAATGTCAATAATGAAATGGCGAAAATTAATAGACTGGTTTAAAGTAAACAATTTGTCCTTAAATGTATCAAAAACTAATTATATACTATTCACAAAATCTAAGAAACTAAAGGAAATAGCTCTCTAAAACCGTGTCTATATCGACAACCAGATAGTTCAAGAAGCACAATATGCTAAGTTTTATCTGTTTGGACAAAAATTTAACATGGGAGAAGCATGTTGAAATTATTACTACAAGGGTAGAAAAAAGCATTGGCATCATTCGCAGACTGAAACCCTATCTAACACCTAATATTATTTTAAACCTGTACTGCACAATGATACGTCTTCAGATCACCTACTACAATGCTATCTGGACTAATATATCTCAAGCTAGACTAAAAAACTAAAATCTCTGCAAAAGCAATCCATTAAACCATTTTCACAAACAGCAGGCGGCCATGATCTCTTTAAATCAGAAACGGTTCTTAAATCTTGAGGACATTGGAAGGCTCCAATTATACACAAGCTTAAGGGACTTCCACAATGGCAACTTACCCTCATCATTATCTAACATCTTTACGCTCAACACACAATTGCATCCTCAGAACACAAGAACAAGAAATAACCTCCACTCAACACACCACCAAACAAAAGCAACACAGCAAAAACCCTCATACAAAGCAATTCAGTTTTGGAATAATACAGACACAAGCACACGCACAGACATCATAAAGCTACAGTCTTTTAAGCAGAGTATCAAAAAGAAGATTATAGAAAACTATTAGACGCTGGAAAACACTCACCATCATGGCATGCTATTCTCATTCTTGCACCCAGTCACCAGAACAAATAATAATAATAATAATAATAATAATAATAAAAATAATAATAATAATAATAATATCTGTCACAATGGTAACTACCAAACTACTACCTCTACCATCACAGCCTAAAACAAAAAATTATAATACTTTGTTAATGATAATAAGTATATGTAATATAGAACTATTAACTTAAGCAAGATAAGCACACATCCCCCTGTCATGTCTTTCCCTGTAAATATGTTGTAAATTGTCATACGTCCATTATCTGTTAGACTGCTGCAAGCCACCAGACAATAATTCCAATTGGCAATGGCGCTGGATTGGCTGAGTATTTTGGAAACAATTTAACTTATAGTTGCTGGTTGCTTAGCTACCGACAACTTCCGGTCAAATTGTTTTAGAGGTAGTCAGCATACCCTGAGTTAGGCCCCATGGAACATGTAGACTGCAGAGGCTTGGCAGGGAGACAGTTAACAATATGTGTGTATGATTACTGTATTCTGCGGCTGTAGTAGTAGAAACATCCTACAGCAGCAATGCGTCCTTCTTCGCTTTTGCTTACTGTGTCTTGTCCTCAGCCGAAATCCTTATCTTCCTCAGTTCCCTTCTTGACTTGAGTGTACTGAGTCCTGCTTTCTTGAGGTCACTTCGTAGCACGCTTAGCAGATTTATGCAATGACGTCCTCTCCTGGCTTTGTATATGCTGGCTCCGAGTAGGGCGCATTCCAAGGATCTCTGTGCTGGTGTCTCTTCTGGCATCCTTAGCACATGACCAAAAATGGACCATCTTTGCTGGGAGACTTTTACAGGCAGTGGCGATGTATAGTGCATCGTTGGAAATTATTATGCTGTCTGGCCATCGGTGTCCAGTGATGGTACGTAGGTGTTTGCGGTGGCAGGCATCGAGTTTTCTAGAGCTGCTGTTGGAGCTGCACAGCTGTTACAGTTATACAGCATCAAGGATGCTATGTCTATATATATATATGACTATAACATGTTGACCTTATGTATTCAGTATTCTTATGTCCTATATTGTTGTTATATGTTATATGTAGAGGTCCATCGTCACATAGGCTCTGCCTTTGGTGGACTACCTGTTGTGAAATTGTAAATGTATATTCTATATCAAAATAAATAATCTTGAACTTGAACTTGAACTAAAGATTAGAAATTTAGATACAGTATTGTTTTCTCACCCGTTATTCTCCCAGTTCCAGGTGTGGTACTATAGACACTAATATGATCAAGACTTCCACATTCAGAGCCATCCCAGCATGTGGTGCTACATGGTGATGGAACAGATTCCTCGGGACCAGGTGGGGCAGTGGTACCACAGAAACAGAACTTCCCGGCATGTAATCCAGCCAGATCGTATCCCAGGTTACCACAATTGGTGGTGCACCCTAGTGGTGTAAGCTTGGCTGGATCGTAGTCACCAGGTGACACAGAAAGATGACGCAATCGTTTGTTCTCTAAGTAGCAACCCAAGTAACCTGAAAATTAAACATTGCAATGAAACATTCTCGAGATATCACCTCATTATTGGAAAAATCAAGCAATGGTTCTTTGATGTCAGATGCACACCGCCGATCATGTTCAATAGAACATTTCCCATTCAAAAGTCCTAGAGAACATTTTTATGCAGACTGTCCGAAGATGTCCACACATGTTCATAAATTATTCTCTAGAAATGTTCCATAAAATGTTGACCTTTTCGAGTCACATGAGCGAAGATCCTGTATAGTATCTTGTTTCATGGACAGGTTCGATGGCTGTACAACTGTTCTAACAAACATATACATATGTTGCAAAAGTTTGATGGTCCTGTGAAAATTCAGATGTGTTCCTTTATTCTTGTGTGCCAACATATTTCATAAATCTGCTTCGTTCTCGGTATATGTGCCTGAAGAAATACAATCGTGTGCCCCCATTTCTTATGAAAACTGTCTTTCCGTAGTATTAGTTTCAAATTTTTTGGCACTACCAGATAACTTGTGACCCAACATTAAGATCACATTTGTAGTAAGTAGTTCCTTTCGTGAATTCATAAGTGCATCCTATATCAGGAGAGGTTTAGAAAGCAAATACGCATTTTACAGGATGAAACAGCAGTTGCATATGCCATATGGCGTGTGTTCAGAAAATGTTATAATGTTTTCCAGAGCTGATGAGAGAGAGAGAGAGAGAGAGAGAGAGAGAGAGAGAGAGCGAGCGAGAGAGAGAGAGAGAGAGAGATTGGGGTGGGTGGGGAGTGGGAGTTGGTGGATATGTAGAATGTGTGCCAGAAATAAGCCTTCAATCAAACGAACATATTCTACCGAGAAAATGAAAACATAATCAACATAAAAATCCTAAAAACAAGGACAAAATCAAAGCCTAGTAGTTTTATATAACATATTTTTAGATCAAACTCCACCACCCACCCACCCACACAACCCCCCCCCCCCTCACCCCACACTCCAATTCCCCGGCCATCAACCTCAATACCATGATTTATTCAAACGAAAAGTCAAGGAGGCCATTGGAATCTATAAACATCAAGAAACCATGAACCGAGATGCATGCTACAGTATACCAGCATTCTACCAATCAATGCTGGCATGTGACTCCACAAAAACCGACCAGAGTGACATAACCAGCGTAGCCAGCATAAGTCATTTAGTGCTGAAGAAGTAACCGAGATGGTCATGAAAACAACACTTAACAATTTCCACATCACGGAGAGGTATCACATTTTTTCTTGTTTACTGACTCAGGGGGGATTTGTGTACGTCAAAGGTCCCCTAAATCACTCATTATAATTTGATACTATACCCATTAGGCTATCAGAAAGGTGAGGGTGACCGCATACTACCCTGGCAATAAAGGAGAAAATCGAGATTATCATGGTCAGAAAGTGAAAAACTGATCATTATTAGTATATTGTCAAAATTTATGTCACTATCACATTTATAGCATACTGAAATTATATGGATCAACCCATTCGATGCTGGAAACACAACCAAAACGATTTTCATGGAATGTTCAGTGAATTAGACACATGGCTTTAATTTATACGAAACAAACAGCCAAAATGACTTCGGTTTCATTTTCTGAAGTCAAAGTATCTTTGATTTCCTCAGCTCTCACTAAGTCAATCTTCACATAGTACACATCAACATTTTCCCCATTCATTTCTGATTTGGCTGGCATGAGGTATAAGACAAGCTGTCTCAGTATCTGCATACTAATCAGTAATATGTTACCCTAACCAGCCCAACCCCACCCACCCCATTATTTGCCCAATCAGAAAAATTTATGCCTCAGAATAGTATGTATTATAACTCAATACAAGCAAAGTTTAATGCATATATTTAATTTGTAGGAAGGATGACATTTTGTATTGGTTCTCGTTATTAATACAGTTGTAATATTAGTTTTCACTGTAAACAATATACGACAATCAAATACATCTGAACGAATCGCTTTTAATTGTACCTGAGCGAATCAAGAGTGCTGATAAAATGGAAAACACTGTTTTGACATGTTGTATTTTATGCAGAACTGAACACAGCCTGCAGTTCAAAGTTGCCATAGTACTACAATAGCAAACTGATTTATACTCCATTACAGAGTTATTGAATGCTGTAATGAGGTACAACTCGCGTTGGTGAATTATTTCTCTAAAACACAACAACTATACTAAATATTATTAAGAAAAAAACATGTCCACGTTATGAAAGGTGCGCCTGTAGGTATCAACTTAACCTAATTATATACCAATTATATACCACAATATTGACTTGTTGACCTCAAGGACCTTGAAATGGATTCTTGCAAAAGAGCTCTGGCCCATTTTGGCATTTGCAAAACACGCAACAAAAAAGTGCTGGTCCTCTACAACTATATTCCACCGTTGAGCAGCTTGTACATGTACTGTTTTCTCTGTGATTACATTTGTGGATGTCACAGGAAGCCATCGCGTTCACTGTAGCCACATGCCTTTGGGTCAAATACTGGGGAATCCTCTGTGAGCAAATCTCACAGAAAGTTGGTTATATAATGACTTCTGAGTATGTGGGCCTTGTAGTGTGGCGTGTATGTGGCAAGCCAAGTAGCGTGGCACATTTTCTATTGCTGAACATCCATGATCTAAGCTGCTGTAATCCTGTGTGCAACACTTGTATACAGTACTGTTTGGCACCAGTAATCTGATCCCCGAGCTCATCTGAATCACTAACAACTCCAACGTTTATATGGCATCCATCAGGCTGTACACCAATGGCGGAACGTTTTGTACCAAACTTGCTCGTGGAGTCACAGCATGTGAGTATATGCACTAAAAGGATAACCCTGCAGATGTCTTGTCTGTTCTCGGTTACAAATGTGTGAACATATCGCATTGCCAAATTTACGCTAGCGTTCACCCAAAGCTCCTGTACTCCTCGAAGTTGTATATGACGACGGAAATAAACGCTTAGAATTACGTCACTATCTGATGTCAGTATACTTACTTTTGATACACATCCATCCACAGCACGCATCGCATGTAGAGTCAGAAGTGTGTCAGCCTCCTTCAAGACAAGATCAAGCTCGGGTGTTGCTGTGACCTCCACACCTCAAACTCGTACACTTGGATAATCATCAGCCAATCTACCCATGATCATGTCCTTTGTGACTGCCACCTGTTCTGCATTCTCCACCATGTGTCTGTGGATTTGAGACTCAGGAATAAGCTTGGTTCTGTTGCATGACCAGAAGCTGAACATCTCCGCTGGCAATGTAATTTTGTTGAGGGCTGTAGCAACATCAATTGGGTGGGTACCACTTCTAGGTATCCTTGATTGTTCTAATCGATGAGCATTTACTGCATTTTTATTTATTGTGCTAATTGTACGGTCACCAAATGTAGTCAGATGTCTGAGGCCAACCTTCCGAACATCAGCCGTCACATCTACGAGGTAGGCTGTCATTCGATTAGCAGATGATAATACAGGCTGACACTAGCGATGCGACACTACGACTCAGTTTTAGACCACTTTAACTGTCGTAGTCATGAGACAATTTTCTGCGAAGAGTCTAATAGCAGTTGTACTCCAAGAAATCATTCATCGTGTGTCCCCACGAATGGTCAAGACCAATCACTCTCAGTGCAGGGCCATACTTTCTTCGCAGAGACTCCAGTTTTTCTGAATGTTCTGGTATTAGTTCGATGGATAGTGTCTGACAACTTCGGCTTTTTCTAAAGAAAGAATATCTCCTTACAGAAGTATGCATACTTTTTGTTCTCGATTTCATCAATATGTGGCAACTTGTCACGCGTTTTCTCAAACATTGCCGTCTGTGTCAGAATGTTGTGCAGATTTGTCTCTCTCGGTGTTTGACTGAATGAGTTTTCATGAACCAAATGCAAGAAGGTCTCACTAAAATTCCGACATCTAGCAAAAAAATGGATGAAGTCATCTCTCAGCTTACCAGATTTCTCAACAATGGTCTGCATCAGTAGTCGACTAGCTTCAAATAGCTTGTCACCATGCTTGAGCTTTCTGCGAATATTAGGCACTTCGTGGTATTTACTTGCATCTTGACCAGAACAGAATTCTTCCCATTGAATTCTACGGAGAGCCTCACTAAGAATAGTCATGCATTTCAAATATCTATCATAATGCTTCCGGCAATGACCAAATGTGCAATACTGATTTCAAATGCACCATGCTCAATCCAGATACTCTCCATACAGCTACCACGAATGTATTTTCCAAGACAACTGAGCACCACTTGGGGGTAATGGATCATGCATAGAATTAAGTTCTTGGACTCATCTCCCCATATTGTCTTGATCTCTCTGACTATGCAATACACAACTTGATCACTGGCGGCTGTAGCCAGCTTAGGTTTGTTTAGCTGATGCAATATGTCCAGAAGATTTTTCATTGTTGCATGGACAGTTCTGTGATTGGGATAGGTATTTTTGGTAAAAATCTAATGATCACCGTATTGCTGTTTTCTTTTGTCATATCTTTCTTCGCTTGCTTGGTATATTCTGATTGTGATATGTTGTATACTCCACTGGGAACTGTATAGTTTTCAGGGAGACTTGGCATTTGCTCTGGTTTAAAATACTCCAGAATACGTTGACAGATATTCTTTGAATGGTTTTGATCCATGCGCAACATCAGTATCTGAGCGAGTGGACTTTCCTTTCACTTCACCACTATCCTGTTGAAAGAGAACTGTAACTGAATCATGACATCCGGCAATACCAGAGAGTGGAGTGTTGTAAGCATTCGTTGGTAAAAATTACTTGGGAATGGAACATCCTTACGGTTGCACCCAGCGGTGTACAAAAGCCACATCATTATGACATTTCATAAGTTCATCATGCTAAGATTGAAGCGTTTGAAGCTAGTGACGAATGTGGAACTCTTACTTGTGTCGTGAATTATTTCACTGTTCCTTATATGAAGTGGTGTCCTTTTTCTTCCATGGTGTATATTACCGTACATGGTCTAAAATAAAGTATGCGTCTACCTGCACTTGAAACGTGGCTGGTCATGCCATCATCTGCTTCCAATCTAGCGCCTGACATCATTTCCAACACAGTCATATGACAACTCTCCATGTCAACGGATCGTCAAGGAATTTAGCTAGAGGCTCGGGTAGAACCAATTTGCTCCATGCGGTCTGTAATTCATTATTATCGCAAAATGTATCCTTTATACCGAAGTCCACATGTAGCAAAGCAGTCCTAATCACTTCTATACATGTCTTTATTGGACCTGAATCACGAATAGCTCTCGCCACTTCATAAATGGTGTACTGTCTGCTACATACCATGCATTATTCTCTGGCTGACTTTGACCGACAGCCAAACTTTAAAGGATAAATCGACCTGGTAATATTTTAGTAAACATGAAAAACTGGCCAATATTATTATGAAATATTAATTGTTTAAAGCTGTCTATAGCTGAAGAATGTAGTTTGATAAATAGAAAATATAATTTCGATCATGGTATACATCATTTTCACCATTTAAGAAAATTTGTATTTATTTACAAATATGTCTGTTTATATATTTTAGGGGGTGGGGCCACATAATAACCATTCTCTTGTACATAAACATACTATTTAGCCTGATAAGCATGTTACTAGGAACGGAATTGATTGGAGCAATTGTGGTGTTTATTATGCATGGTTAAACCGAACAGCAGTTGCAAAAATACAAAACGTTATAACATCGGAAATTGAAACGAAAGTCATTTTAAAAATTAGCTAGAAATTGCAAATTCATCTAATATTGTATTGACTGTGTTTATACGATGAAATCGATTGCTACTTATCATTTTAGTATATATACCTACTCAGCCAGAGTACTATACTCTCTAGAAATGATCACTTTTAGCAAATTCAAAATCTTTATGGACCCTATGGCAATGCCAAAACACAGACTTGTTTAGACCTAGAACTGGTGATGCATGAGTCTGCACCGAGAGAGTATGCAGGACTAACCTAATAACAATTTCGTGAAACGTGTATAGCTAAAGCATGCATATTTGGTAAATCTAGATTAAAAGCAAACATATGCGGCGGAAATAATGAAGTTTCTATAAATATGAATGATCCAAGTTACGACGATGATATTGTTGATGCTTTAACGGATTTATCTAACCGAGAGTGGTTCCTAGCAAACTCACCAAATAGCATCGTGCAGTACTTGTATGCAAGCGTTTAAAATCAAAGTTTATGTTTTCTTGCTTTTTCTAAAATTATGCGAGACACACATCACTCAGTTTAAAATATATGCCATGGTAATAAAGTACGATTTTCTCCGAATAAACCATTCAGGCAGACATCGTGGAATATAGTATATAGAGCATAAAGGCGCCAACCAATGTATGAATCCAGTTTACCCATGAATAATATGACATCATAACCAACAACCTCATATGTAGGCTGGCGCCATAATCAATTACGTCATGGACGGCGTAATTAATTCCGCCATCATAAGCATTTAATATTCAGTCAAGTTCTACGAATTATATGTCTACTATTTAATACACATTCTGTTGAATATTTTGGAACTAATTTGACTGGGGGCGTTTGCAGCCATAGGCAAAAACAGCACCCAGTCAAATTGGCTTCAAAATAATCAACAACTTTCCTGAATAGTTTTCTGAAAATTGAGATTCAGGGAGTGCTGGGATCGATTGATCCCAATCCGGACAAAGAATGGGTGGAGATTAGCTAGTGATGTGCTAGGCATAGCTAAATCGGGATTCATCCATTTCTACATCGTATGTTGAATGGCATTCATTTGTATAGCTCCTATTATTGTTTGCTTTAGTACTTTAATTTTTAACAAGTTTCAAGTTTATTGAACTACTCACATCACTATGTGACATATGGGTTTACAAAATTATAGTGAATTTTTTCCAGGTCGGAGTGAGGTTTACCATTTAAAATGATATTATTATTATTATTATTATTATTATTATTATTTTTATTATTATTATTATTATTATTATTATTATTATTTATACCAAGCGTATTGTTATTACCATTGTAATAGTATGAACATTATTGGTGTAGACATTATTGCCATATAAATATTGGTAACAGCATTATTGATTTAGACTATATAACCATCGTTGGAGCAACAATGCTGATTAAACATCATTTATATTAATATTATTACACAATAGTTAAACAAGGACAAATTTGGCAAATACCCGCGTCATTGATATATTTTTAGTCGGCAGTGTCTATTTTTGAAACAATGTTGCTGAAAGCTGTTGCTGTTGCTGTTGCGTTTTAGCTTTTTACCGAAAAATTGGCATACATCTTCGGGACAGCGCAGACACACATCAACCTAAGATTGGCAGACCTGCTAGGGATCCCACTGGCATAACTTCCTCCAAATTTGGAGAGGATATCTCCAGTAGAACCAGAGTTGGTCAAACAACAACAACAACAACAGCAGCAGCAGCAGCAGCAGCAGCAGCAGCAGCAGCAGCAGCAGCAGCAACAACAACAACAACAACAACACCAACAACAACAGCAGCATCAACAACAACAACAACAACAACAACAACAACAACAACAATACAACCACCACCACCAACAACAACAACAACAACAACAACAACAACAACAAGAGGAAAACAAAGCACTCCATGCTCGAATATACCATTGCGTCTAGTGGGTAATAAGTATTACTGATGTTAGGTTATTGGTGCATTTTATAAACATTGGTGATGTCATTATTAAACATTGCATATAAGCAGCATTGATGACAACGTTATGGAGTAGTAGTAGTAGTAGTAGTAGTAGTAGTAGTAGTAGCAGTAGCAGTAGCAGTAGCAGTAGCAGTAGTAGTAGTAGTAGTAGTAGTAGTAGTAGTAGTAGTAGTAGTAGCAGTGGCATGTGCAAACTGTTTAATAAAGGTACACAATTTTGTTAGGACCGGTAAAATTTGCAATGATTTGGTCGGTTACGATAGTATTTTGGAAGAAATCTTCTTCTGCCATAGCAGGTCAGTTGTTTCCTCCCCTATTCATCCACTTGCCCACTTGCCCAGTAGTACTGCAGCAAGGGCCTAAAATGTCACTTAGTTAGCGAGCTACCCATACCAAAATATTAATAAATACTACCATATATCAAAATGACCGCTAGAGTGTGTAGAATAAGGAAATAACTTGCATTGCCTGTTTCTCAAGAACTTCAGCATCTGGTATAAAACATCAGGCCAGGATTTTCCTGCAGATGTTCTTACAAATCCTGAAAGTTTATCGCCAACAACCATTATGAATGACCTGAGAAGTAAGGTTGAAATGATGTTGCTGCCCTTGATCAAGAGATTCTGTGATGAAGGTAGACAATGTTCTCCAACATTCAAACACTGGGATCATTATCTTCAGAGATCCCATTCAAGATGTTCTTGGCGGCTTCGCGAAGTGGCAGGTTTGTCACTCAGCAAAAGCTGAGTTCATTCCATTGCTGTTCGCCTCAAACAGAAGCATTTATCTTAAGTACATGTCACCTCTACTGCTCATGATGAAAATACTCGCAGCTGAGATTGTTGATCACTTTGAAAATGAAAAACAATTTGTCACTAAGCTATCCTTGGTAGATTTAACATGATGTGGCTGGACTACGCCCTGGAAACCACAGAGAACAAGCCCCTGAAGGGAACAGTTGGAATCACTGGCTTGACGTTGGAAAGTTCTGCTCTTGCCCGGTGGTTTTTAGCCCGGCTAATATCAGCTCAATATTCAGAAAATTTTCAGACACATTTCTGCAGAGTCCAAAGATTCGTTCCTGATTGTGATCTTCCACACAATATTTCCAATGCAGAAATAAAGCGTTGGGGTAACAATGCACAGAGGATGACACAAATGTTTGGAGAAACATATTTGGAGCCATACTGTCTTCATGATCCACTATCACAACATGTACATTTTGCAACCGTATTTGTGGCAACTGCAGATGTTCAGGCAAGCCTTGTTGGTGCTTTGGAAAAAGGTGCTGCTTTGGAAATGAGCGGCTTGTCCTACCTGCAGATCAGTCAACACCACCTAAGCGTTTCTATGATACCATGCCCCGTCCCGGTGTAAAAACGATGAGTAAAATGACAAAGACAATTAAGATTGGCAAACGCAGTGCTAAGATGAACGCTGAAGCCATGTATCTTAGACTATTGGTAATAAACGCAGAGAAGCAAGTGCCACTGGAGAGGGTGATGGCTTACGAAACTTCATCTGTACCATTAAGCATGTTCACCGAAGATGGGATAATGTACTCTGGAACAAAAGACGAATTTATGCATAAGCTGGAAGAATTACTCCCTGAAGAAATGTTTACTACTGTATCAAATGCAGACGTACTTATCATAGATGGTCATGCAGCTATTCAAATGTTGCCAATCCAAAAATCAGAGAGTATTTGTTTTAAAGAGATGGCTATGGCATTCACGGAATATGTCCTCTGTATAAGAAGGCACGTGACTCAAATCCATGTTGTGTTTGACTGCTACCTAGAGAACAGCATTAAAGCCCACACTAGACAGAAGAGGAGCGGAGGAAAACAAGGAAATGTTGTCCATGTACTTCCAGATGCTACTGCTCCCAGAAACTGGAAGTTATTTCTTAGCAGAAATGAGAACAAATCAACATTGGCAAAATTGTGTACAGAATTCTTCAAGAAGAATGTGGCTCAAGCATTTTATGACAACCAATCAATCGTAGTCAGTGGTGGCTTGGGAGAGGTTGTTGTTTCCATAACGAAATCCACTGTAGTGAATTGTGTCACAGCGCTTCACTCGAATCACGAAGAGGCGGATACTTGCAGAACCCTTCATGCTGCCTATGCTGCTGATCAAAGGGAAGGACAACAATTGTAGCTAGGCCGGACACTGACGTTCTAGTCATGTTGATTCATCATCGCCCATCCATTCGTGCCAAGGACATATTTTTTCACGGGAGCAAACGTACTACCATTAGACGATATATTCCAGTTCATTCTTTTATGACAAACTGACACAGAAACAAGTGCACATTATGCTTTGTCTCTATTGCATCATAGGATGCGATATGGTCAGAACAGTCTGTGGTCATAGGAAGAGAACAGTTTAGCTCACGGGTGTATGGGCTGGTCTGTTATGTTGCTCTGCTCCATTGCACCGCATGTACAGGATGTGCGGGAGGGATAGTTAGCTATGGTTTGCGGGGTTATGGATCCCGTATCATGACTCTCCGGAAGGTACAAAGATGGGCTTCTAGAGCCGGTGGAATGATAACATTCCAGTGAGGCCATGCGACCATTGCCGCTGAGATTGAACCTCATGGTCTCATCTCAACTGTTAGTGTCACCAGTATGACAGTCCAAAACTTCATTTAGGAGTCTGGACATGATAATAAATCAAAAATATATTACTAAATAAACAATGGTACTCGTTTGCTAGTAGATGAGAGAAAGTATACAGTACATAGAACCAGACTGCATCCCAAAAGTTAATTAATCACACGACATACTGTGCGGAAGTTTGATACCACTTTTCAGAGTGGTTCAGAAAATCCGACGAGTTATCCACCCCGAATCACCACCTGTTCTACATGCTGTAGAGTCTACATCGGGGCCATGATGCCCATCCGCAGGAGGGCTCCTCTTGAAGTTGTTGTAGTGAGGAAGTTTCTACTATTTATTTAATTGCCCCCGAATGGCCGTCCGAAGGCTTACAAAAACTTAAGTGATTGCAGATCTTCTGATTGCTTACCAGCGCAGGAGAACTGAATTCCGAAAGGCACTGCTGCGGTGTAGATATCACAGTCAGTAAGCAATTGCCCATGTCTAGCACTATGCTGGTCCAGCAACCTGCCAACGGCTGTCTCTCGCCGAAGTGTAGTCTGGATTCTTGATTTTTCGCTCCTTTTATACTACTCGTGACGTAAGAGGCAGGACGCCCAGCCAATCAGCGGGCGATCTGTAGCCAATCAGCGCGCAGCTAGAAAAGGTGACGATGCTATCACATGATAAGCGCATTCCCCCATTCATTTAATACATACACGCGATTACGACGTCCAAGTAATATTTTGAAAATAATTTCAGTGAGAAATTTAAGGATAACTCGGCCATTTCTGGTCCGATTTTAAAAAAGGTAAACAGTTTTGGATTCCTCGTCTCAAGAACGATGGGAATGGCGTGATTTGAAGAACTCACTAGTACCAACTCGGTACATTATAAGTACGCATTCTCTCCCAACGCTGGTACGTGTTGTCAGGGAAGCTCTAACGCGGGCGCATGCGCACTACATGATCTCACGGACAGCCATTTTAATAGAAAATCTCTCTCATATGGATTTTTACATGCATGCTATCCTACCCAGGGGGCGTGCTTGGAACGTACCCGGCGCGTGCGTTCCGTACCCAGCCTAGCTGGGATGATTCGTACCCGTCCGGCCGATCCGCACTACACCCAGCATTTAACCAGTTGATACGGCACCCACAGAAGTTTCAAGATATAGGTAGTCTAGGAACATCATGTCATGTATCGGAGCCAGAACGAGTAGCTTGTACACGCTTAATAGCCAGCATGTACGGAAATGATGTCCAACGGTTGAATGACTTGGGTAGTGAGAAGAACAAAATTAACATCATAGGCAAGAAATTACCACCAACCGATGATAGTTTCATGCTCCACATATTACGCAGTTGTTATCAGCTTATGGCATGGAGACGCGTGTTATGTGATGCAACCCCTACCCAAGCCCACATAGTATGGATAATAAGATTGTGCATGCAATAGACTATATCCGGAATTAATGAACCAGACAGCGTCCTCTAAAGAAATCTTTAACAATTTAGTCTGTAACTGCATTGATTACTGTTCGACTAAATGCACATGCTCGCAACATGGCCAGGCATGCTCCAGAGCATGCATCTGTGAAGCGCTGCCACCGTCCGCAGATGAGAGTGAAATGGGGTGTACAAACCCATTCACCATAGATATCTGGTTGCATACAGTTGACAGTGATGATGATGATAACATATGAAACCATAAGAATTTGCTTGCTATAAGCATTCTGCACGACCTTCATATTAAGAAACTTAACATACTAAACATGATTAAAGATAAGCCCACACCCACCCATCCAACTACACATTTCTGGGCGTTTCACTGCTAAATAGCAGATGGTTTATTATAAATACATCGATTGCCACATATATACATACTTGGTAAGCTCTCATGTTACCACAAATTACAGTAAGCTTGGAAAGAGACGACAGTATTTTATTTGAGGACAGGAGATGCAGATTTCATTTATCAACATGGGTGGAATATACCCCTACACTTGGACGCTCTTAACTCCATTTCTAATTTTTTAAAAGCCAGCTTGTCATCCTATGTTTCCTTTTTCCTGACGTGTCAAAGAACACAATGATTTATGATTGCATTTATTAATATTTTGGGATGGGTGGGTGGTTCCGACATCGATCATTGCTGCAGCACTACAGCCATTTGCCTGCTCAACCAACCACTCGCCCCCTACTCAACCACCCACACAGTCACTCATTCAATCCCTCACTTAGTCACTTAGTCCGTCACTACTTAGTCATTCACTTAGTCATTCATTCCGTCGGTCGGTCAGTCACGCGGTCAGTCAGTCGGTCAGCCAGTCGTTCGTTCACTCATTCGTTCGGTCGGTCAGTCGGTCGGTCAGTCGATCGGCCAGTCGTCGGTCAGTCATCCGGCCAGTCTGTCAGTCAGCTGGCCAGTTGCTTGGCCAGTTGGTCAGTCGGTTGTTCGTTCAGTTGGTTGGTCAGTCAGCTAGTCAGTCAGTCTGTCTGTCAGTCTATCAGTTGGTCTGTCAGTTGGTTAGTTGGTCACACAGTTGGTCTGTCACTCTGCCACTCACACGCTCACCCAGCCACTAACATGCTCAACCAGCCAATCACTCAGTCGCTCACTCAATCACCCACTCAGTCACTCAATAGATCACTCACCCACTCACTCAATCAGTTACTCAGTCACACAGTCGGTCGGTTGGTCAGTCAGTCAGTCAGCCAGTTGGTCAATTGGTGGGTCTGTCAGTTGGTCAGTCCATTGGTCTGTCAGTCAGTTGATCAGTCAGTCTGTCAGTCAGTTGGTTATTCAGTTGGCTGGTCAGCCAGCCGGTTAGTCGGTCAGTTAATCTGTCGGTCTGGTTGATTGGTCAGTTAACCAGTCAGTCGTTCGGTCAGTCGGTTCGTTGGTCTGGTTGGTTGGTTGATTGGCCAGTCATGCAGTCAGTCGGATGGTCAGTCAGTCAATCTGTAGGTCAGTCTGTCAGTATGTCAGCTGGTCAGCCAGTCTGATAGTAGATCAATCAGACCATCAGTCAGTTAATCGGTCAATCTGCGACTCAGACTCAAGGCCAGCAACTCGTCTACTCAGCCAGCCACTCAGCCACCCAGCCACGCAGTCACTTACCATATCACTCACTCAGTCACCCACTTGATCACTCACTCAGACACTCACCCATTCAGTCAATCAGACTGCCTGTCAGTCAGTTAGTCTGTCAATGTTAGTCTGTCAATTGGTCAATTGGTTGGCCAGTCGTTCAGTCAGACAGTTGGTCAGTCACGCTGCGACTCATATATAAGGCCAGCTACTCGACTGTTCAGCCAGCTACTTGGCCACTCACTCATCCACTCACTCATTCAGTCAGCCGGACTGTCGGTCAGTCAGTTAGTCTGTCAATGTTACTCTGTCAATTGGTCGGCCAGTCGGTCAGTCAGACAGTTGGTCAGTCACGCTGCGACTCATATATAAGGCCAGCTACTTGACTGTTCAGCCAGCCACTCGGCCACTCACTCAGCCGCTCACTAACACACTCATCCACACATTCAGTCGGTCACACAGTCGGTCGGTCGGTCGGCCAGCCAGCCAGCCACGTACACACGCACGCGCACGCACGCATCTTTTCTGGCTGTGCGCGTGGAATTAATATGGGCGTGGTCTACAACATTACTGGAAAACGATCTATTTTATTGGTTCATTAAATTTATCGGATAGAAAAAATTGTTATCGTTTATCGGTATCGGAATCGGTATAATGTGACCTGGGCTTTATCGTCGTGGTCTGAACCGAGTCATTGGAGTTACACAGTAATCAAAGAAAATCAGGCAAAATAAAAAATTACCTATTCTTCTACAAGTTATAAATGTTACTAACATAACTTTCTTATTAATGTGTGAATGAAAAACTCTGCAATCAATTTGACATTAATTAATTCAGAGCTAATCTCGTGTATTCGTGTGTTTAAGACCTTTAGTGTTATATAGACATTTTGAAGACCCATTCGCACCCTACGGAATATGGGTGAGCCCATCGAGGCTGGATTTCCACATGCAGATACAAATACAGTACCGATTTAAAAAATCATTATTGTTGATCGGCATCGGAATAGGTATAGTGTGACCTGGGAATAAAAATCTATCTGTGTATGCTAAGGAAGTATCTTCATAGACAACTTCGTTGCCCTGCTCAGAACAGCTAACTTTCGGATGTTTATCTTGAGGTGTGGATTCCAGACACATGTATGCTCATGCTAAGGTCAAACGTGCCATGGTCGAGCTATTGAAACTGTGTTTCATTAGACCTAGTATTATATTTACTTATATGCTTCCATATGTTTGTTTAATTTGAGATCAGTCATGAAAATCTCCCCCAAAATCATTATCACTATCTACTGATATAATGGGTGTTGCATTTTCATTGATTCACATGTTGTACAATATGTGAACATATTATTATTTTGTCCCACGTGCATAACCGTGCATTTATTGATATTAAATCTGATTTTCCAATGATCTGAACAATCACAGAGATTATCCAGGTCATTTTGTTGACATACATGGTGCATTGTAGTATCAACACGATTGAAAATTTTTGTATCTTCAGCAAAGATTCTGACAAGCGATTCTACATCGTTCAACGGCAAAGTTTTAAAAGAAATACACCTGTCCGTATGCTGACATTAATTTGCAGCAAATATAGCAATATTGACAATTAATTCGTATTTCGGAGTGTAGATAGGTTGCCGACCGTAATTAATATATTTATTGAATACACAAATTCTCCTGCTAAGTCAGCAAAGTGACAAAACGGCCCGGAGAAACTTCGGTCCGGAAAGTCTCCGCCGCTGCTGCTAAGAGACGGATTGCTCGATGTAGATAAATATTGACAGTGTATAAACACACTGGTCTTTTGATTATAATCGGATAAAAGGATCGAACAGTGTGGACGCCTTTGTTTTCCCTCACAGCGCAAATGATTGATTTCGAAGCTTGATTTACCCTTCCTGAGGAATTGGTAACTAACTAACATCCTCATAAAAACGCAAACATACCGATAATATAATATAAATATTCAGGCTGAATGAGGCTGCCCCATAGGTCCTATTCCAATATGGTATGTTCAAAATAGTCGATGGAGTAGGGTGCCTAATTGTCTCAATTAGTTCAACGACGGTGCTAATACAAGTTGTTATAGCGATCTTTAGAGTGAATTTGGCTGCCCCTGATGGTAGACTATGAGAAGTAATCACATAGACATCGGAAGACTAAGGGACAGTTGCCCCCTCCCCCACAAGTCATGGTGACAATTATGATTTTGCACCCTCACGCATTCCACTGGAGAACATTTATATTTTAAACCAGACCGAAAATCTGCTTTGCTTTGCACTTCCACCGGCACCCCCCCCCCCCTCCCCCAGACAACCACTCATGAGCGAACCGGTTCTCTGGATAAGCAGTCATGAGTGCTAACCACTACACCAAGCCGATACTCCTCAATGGGCTGGGCGATGCCCAAATATGTGGGGTCATTCTCATGGGCTTAAGAACGTTGCTAACGGATACCTGTATACATAAGCATTAATACTCTTGGCAATCGACCATAAAAAATTAAAACTTTGTTTATGACATCAGTAAACATCCACTTCTTGGTGCCAGTTGATACTTGAAAAGGTCGTCGTTAACGACAGGTGTAACATATAACACCACTATGGGACAGAATTGGAACAACTAGTTGTGCAATGACTGGTGTTAGCAATATGGACAAATATCTTAATTATTACCTGCATCTACTCCACGCGGTTGTACCACCTGAAATAAAAAATAATAAAAAAACATTACAACAACCTCCATCAGAGATGTCGCCTTCCCGTTGTCGGTACATTGTAAAAAGTTCGGATTTTTCGATTTTTCGGATTTTTTGTATCATGCCCAAAGTTGTATAATTGTAGTATACGGACACACACGTTCTTGTGTTACAATTTGAACCAAATCGAACAGATAGTTCCTGAGATGTTTATAGATACAGAATGTGACGATCAGGACACAATTTTTTATCTGGTTCGTTGGCCATGTCTGGAAATCCTCAAAACGAAACAGCAGTTTTTTAGATACCGTTCTGGACGAACATACACATATACACGCACGCGCGGACATACGCACACACGTACGCACGCACACACGCGCGCATGGACGCACTCGCTCATAGAGACAATAGACATACACACAGGCCAGAATGCAATACCCTTTCACTTATTGGATGGGAGTAAGTAGACCTCACAAACCAAGCACTCCGGAGAGTTCCAAGTCTCACCCACCCAAGATCAAACTCACACTCAGGTCTGGTGCACGTTCATTCAGTAGAACCGAAGATATCCCAAACGGACAGACAGCCAGAAGGACGGTGGGCGGACAGGTGGGTGGGCGGACAGGCTGATAAATGGATGGGCGGGCGGGTTGGCGGATGGGCAGACTGGTCGATGAATGGATTAATTCATAGGTGATTGACGCATTGAAGTGGACTTATGTATACTTTGTAAGCTATGCATCTACTTGGCCGAAAGCACCAAAGAAAATGTACTAAAGAAAATGATGATCCAATTCGTGGCGGCGAGGCATGGGTGGAAAGTACAATCCTGGGCTCACTGCTCTGCATTGCCGCTGCCATTGCCGAACACTGCATCATGGGGAACATAGCTTTCCAGTCCTTCTAGAATCTATGGATTCGTAGATCAAAGATGCCCATGATAAAAAAGACTACGTGTATTCAACGCAACGTGGGTATCATTGACGCTGTATAACTGTTTAATAGCTGGGTAGCACCAAAGGCAGCCCAACAAACACAGCGCCATCACTGGAAATCGATGGCCAGACAGCATAATTCCCAATGATGGACTATACAAAATGTGTAATATATCGCCGCTGCCTGTAATAAAACTCGCCATGCAAAGGTGGTCCATGTTTGGCCATGTGCTAAGGATGCCAGGGGCACACAGCACAGAGAGCTTTCAAAGTCGCCCTACTGAGAGCCAGCAAACATAAAGCCAGAAGAGGATAGTTTTGCATCATAAGTATGTTAAGTGTGCTGCGAGGTGACCTCAAGAAAGCAGGACTTGTTACACTCAGATCAAGAATGGACTTGAGGAAGCTCAAGATTTTGGCTGAGGACAAGACACGGTGGGCAAAGGCGAACACGAACTGATTGTAGGGTGTTTCTACTACTACAACCGAAGAATACTATAATCATGCATACGTATCCGATTAAGTAACACTTTTGTGTCTATCATGATAGTTTTTGGGGATGCCCAATTCAAGGCATTGGCTTAATAACCGTCAGAGGTCAGATTCATGGGTCAGTCTCAAGATTTGAAAGTGGTAAGATATAAAAATGTGCGCCTGTTTGGCGTATTTCTTGTATATCTCTGCTTCTACATGGCCGATAAGACAAACTAAGGATTTATCGTGATATTTCTTTTGTGTGAACAAGCCAATGGCATTGGCTCCATGACGGACATATTATTTGGGCATTGACAGTAGAAACAGGAATTGCAACTATGCTAAGCCTTTGGCAGCCAACATGTCATCACACAATATCTACATAAATATTTTACTCTGAATTGATGAATTGGAACTGACATGTTGTTGCTAGGGCATATTTGATATAGAAGTCTACGTTTTAAGTACCTTTGCGGTCAGGATTGCAAGGGGCATATTGCTATTGGTGTGGTTAGCCATCCTTCATACCGTCTCTAATTAGTTCTGTTAATCATTAATAAGATTGACATCAACTCGAGCTCTGCCACAGCCATGACAAAGCTGCATGGTATAGATACCTCACTAATCAGTCGAAACTATGCAGGTGTGGTTGAAAAACCAAGCCAGTACATAAATGGTGCTGAACACACATGTTCTCTGGAACTCCCAGAATACTACACGTCTATCGAACCAGTGAGCAACATTGCAGTTAAGAGTATAGCGATACCATTACGAATATTGCGCGATGATGTTCATTTCCGATGGTGGGGTATCTTGAAATTTTTCAAATACAATCATTCCAGGCTAATCTGTCCTTGTCCACCAACCTGAAAATCTCTATACATATCGACCAGAGTGCTGGCAGGTTCTTCGCAGACTGTTTTCCAAATAGCACTATCGTAGCTTATTTGTTCTCATAGCCGCCTCATAATGCTCTGTGCAGTTCCGTTGTGATGAAAGATCAATGCATAATTTCTTACAAGAATTCAACATAAGGATATGGCAAATAAACAGACAACTAAATACTATAAGCATATGGAAACGTTTGAAGACTATGTAAATAAAACTGATTTAAGCTAAAATAGTAATACCGCCGCCGCCGCCGCCGCCGCCACCGCTCTTTTACATAGCTGGTACCAACTGATTTTCACCCCAATTCGAGATAGCCATGTCTTTTTCTCTATCAATTCACACCATGATCGGGTAGTAACCTCCTAGGTAAGCGGAATCTAGTAGTAGATGCTGTAGGAGGAGGGCGTTCATGTGTTACACATGATTTAGCTGAAACTACTTTCTTACTAAAGATGCTGTAAGAAGATGCTGTACGCAAGGATGAAAGTGATTTCTTTCATTTCTCAGGCAGTTGTATTTCATCGTGCAACTCAAGGAAAGAGCACGTTTTTCAGAAAGGTTTGCTCTTGGTCTTTATTTTTGGGCCGACCAGCCGTTTGCGCTTAACTCAGGACTGTTCCGAAAGTGTAGGGATATGTCAAGTACAGATATGTAAATCACAACCATAGTATTCAACCTGGCCTTTCACAGTCAAAGCCCAATCATCAGAACGACCACTCCAGAACTGTCTTTATGAAGGAATCTGTCTTAACATAGCAACAGGCTGTGCCTTCTAGCGTGACCCTACGGCCTACGCTCACAGAAAGGACAATTAGTTTGCTAACAAAAGCACCTGTAGACGCCAGACATTTTTTAAAACTGCTATGGAGGATCCACTATTCTTTGCAAGTTTATTTCTTATATTTTTTGGGTTTGTATACAGTCTACGTCAGTTCTGGCGTACTTTATCATCAGCTGTCACAACAACATCACCTCTTTTGATACTTGCTGCGTTGATCTCATCAGCTCCTTTTTGACGAATTTCAACTACATCACTGGTATCTTCAATTTTCTCTCTGCAGATGGGACAGATTTCTTGGCTGACACTGACTCTTACTTGACCAGAAATGGGTTTAATGTGAGTTGTATACATCTAACTCGTTTTATCTTGCCCACAACAGGAATACTTGAACGAAGAGATCTTTTAACAGAATAACGCAAGCAATTACAATTGCGAAATAGATAGCGCTGCAGACGACAAACCCCCCAAAATGTATTTACTTTCTTTCAAAAATGATTTTTTATTTCTCTTATAACCTATTTTCTAAAATTACACAAGGCTCTATGTTAGGTTATATAAACAACACCCAGGAATATGTCATTGTGTTCCGTATTACCGCACACTGCCTATTTTTGTTAATAAATTGATACTACGCAAATAAAAATACCATAAAACGCTTAATCTATGTTTGAAAGGTGTTTAAAAACGAAACTTCTTCAAGTGCGTACTTTTATGGCACTTGCTTTCTGAAATGTCAGTTTGCAGGCCTCTCCGAAACTGAATGAATTTAATAAATCAAATTTAACTAATCATTCATTTTTGAAAGTGCTTGAATGACAAATGAATACAGATTCAATAGTTCTACATCTTAATCATGCTGAAACAACACATGCTTCCTTGATGTCTTTTCCACAGGTTAGTGTGTATGATTACTGTATTCTGGGGCAGTAGTAGTAGTAGTAGTAGTAGTAGTAGTAGTAGTAGTAGTAGTAGTAGTAGTAGTAGTAGTGGTAGTGGTAGTGGTAGTGGTAGTGGTAGTGGTGGTGGTGGTGGTGGTGGTGGTGGTGGTGGTGGTAGTAGTAGTAGTAGTAGTAGTAGTAGTAGTAGTAGTAGTAGTAGTAGTAGTAGTAGTAGTAGTAGTAGTAGTAGTAGTAGTAGTAGTAGTAGTAGTAGCAGTAGAAACATCCTACAGCTGCAGTCAGTCCTTCTTCGCTTTTGCCCACTGTGTCTTGTCTTCAGCCGAAATCCTTAGCTTCCTCAGGTCCATTCTTTACTTGAGTGTACCGAGTCCTGCTTTCTTGAGGTCGCATTGTAGCAGGCTTAGCAGCTTTATGCAATGACGTCCTCTCCTGGTTTTGTATTTGCTGGCTCCGAGTAGGGCGAATTCCTTGGCTCTCTGTGCTAGTGTCTCTTCTGGCATCCTTAACACATGGCCAAACATGGGCCATCTTTGCTGGGCGACTTTTACAGACAACAGCGACGTATTACACATCTTGTATAGTGCATCTTTAGAAACTATGTTGTCTGGCCATCGGTGACCAGGGATGGTGCGTAGGTGTTTGTGGTGGTAGGCATCGAGTTTGTCTAGAGCTGCCTCTGGAGCTGCCCAGCTGTCAAAATTAATCAATTGATCTACGAATCCATAGCTTCCAGAAGGCCTGGAAAGATATGTTCCCCCATGACGCAGTGTGCAGCAATAGCAGCAGTACTGCAAAGCCGTGAGCCCAGGATTTACTTTTCCTCCGTGGTTCGCCGCCATGAAGTGGATCGTTATTTTCATGTTTTGTAGATAGATATATGTGGCTGAACTCTGTTTTGGATTCATTCATAAAGAAATTCTCAATTTTTAGTTTGCTTGTAGCTATTGGGAGAAGTTCGTCAAGGGGTTTCTTTTCTTCGTCTATGCAGTCCACCTCGTCGGCATATTCCATATCAAGTGGCATACCTAGTATTGACACTGCAGGATTTGGTTTTGTGGAACTTTCCCGCACGGATTGCAATGCAGCGGAAAGTTAATAGGTGAAAAGCACCGGAGATAGATCCTCTCGCTGTGGGGAGCCGATTGATGTGTCAAACTCTACAGACTTCACTGACTTGACCTGTACTCTCAGCTTGGTGTATGCAAGCAGTAGTCTCTGGTCTTTGAATAGTTCATTGCTCACCCCATCAGATCCAGATGGACGCCCATTTTGCAGGGCTTTAAGTGCCTTCTCAGCGTCTGCTGTTTTATTTGGTGTTAGTAATGGCCTGGGGTCTCCTGAGAACTGGTGCAAGGACTCATCATCGTGGTTACTGAAGTGTTCCTTGAACGATTCTCGAATCGCCTCGGATTTTCCCTGGTCAGTCCCGATAAAGTGTCCTTCAGAGTTGTGTACAGCGAGTGGTGGTTTGTAGTCAGTAACTCTCAGGGCTCGGGCTGCCAGAAACATTTTGTGACAGTCTTCCGTGGCAGTGATTTCATCTGCTAGTGAGTCTGCTTGTTGAATAGCGGGTTTACTAATGTAGCGCAGAATGTCAATGCGTAGTTTGGTGCAGTCTTCACTGTGGCCACTTTGTTAGATGTGCTGCTGTACTGCTTTCTGCTCTGCTGACAGTTTTACTACTAGAGGGTCGTCAGTATACCTATTTTGGTTGTTTTAAAGAACACAAATTGGGATGTTAACTGATGATTCCATAGATTTCAGTATTTTGATTAGGGCTTCGTTTGGAACGGAGCTGAGGTCGATGTTAGCTATCTGCTCCCCGAGGGCGTTTTTGTATGACATCTGAGTGTCAGTGTCGCTGATGAGCTTGGGTAGGTTGTATGTGACTCTACCCTCTTGCCTGGTATGGCGTTTATTTATTTGGTAGGGATCGTTCATCTGAAGGCGTGTAATGGCTGGCTTATGGTCAGAATTGAGGTCTGTGTCTCCATAGGAACGAGCATTCCGAAGTAGGGGATTTGCTTCTGTCTTGCATAATACGAAGTCTATTTGGTTCAAGACAGCTGTTGTAGCCTTAAAACCTTTTGGGGCTTTGCGATCAGCAATGTGTCCGGTCCATGTTGTCCAGGGAAAGCCGTATGTGTGGCAAATAGGCCATTGGAACTAAGAAATACCACCAGTGCATCTCCATTGCTGTTGCATGTGCCCTCTCCCTACAATCTCATGCATAAGCCAAGTCCTGAACCTTTGTCCGCAATTCCGAGCTTACCCAGCTTGGAGTCGAAATTTCCAGGCACGAACAATTGCCTTCTAACTGGGATTGTAATGGCTGAGCTCAGTTCTGCATAGAAGGAAGCTAATATTGCTGGATTCTCTTTGGCTTTTTCGGTAGTTGGGCCATATGCGTTGACAATGCGACACTTAGTGGTGGTGTGTTTTCGTAAAGTCAGTATGGACAGATTAATAATGCGTGACAATTGTATGGTTATGCCGCCATCCAGGAAGTCATGTTGAATTTCTCAAATATCTTATAGCCCCAAGGCATTTAAATTGGTTTTAGTGTGTTGCTAGGGTCCAATAACCTAGGGGTAGACACCAAAATCATCAGTTTAGTATGAATAGTTACCGACTTATTGACATTTTCTGGCTTTGGCGGCCATCTTGAACACCATGTTGGATTTCACAAATTTCAGTTAACACCATGGCATTCTACCTGATCTCCATTTGTTGTTAGGCTCCATGAACCTGGCGGTAGACACTAAAATTGCCAGTCTAGTATTAATAGTTACCGACTTATACACAATGTATGGTTTTGGTGGCCATCTTGGACGACATCTTGAAAATAATAACTTTCCGATGGTCGGATTGTGGTAGACTGTTAGTATTTTATTTTGTACACTAAAGCCTGCCATAAAACGTTGAAAACCCTTTTGGAGTGACCTTTTAGGGCAAGGTGGGTTTTTCATATATTGACGTAACTAATTAGGCATATTGTTTATTTTGGAGCAATTATACAAATATTACTTCAGGCTTAGTTCCATATCCGCCATAGAATTTCTCCATACATACCACATTTGTCGCAACTCTCACACGCTCAATTACTAAGCCTCGAGTGCCAAATTTAGAATGTGTTCTACTGGCGAAAGCGAGTACGAATATCAAACAAAACATGTCATGACTTAATTGGTTTACATACTTTACCGCCTTAAGGTGTGTAGACAAGGCCTTAATTTGAACTTGCGACTAATAATAACCTGACCGTCAGCCTGCCAAATACTTGACATTTCTGACACGGTCACCTGTATCGCAACTACAGAGCGTCACATCTGTTTACATTAAGCTGCGAAGGAAGTTGTATTGATGATTACTTTGAAATCATACAGACTGGTGTGCGCTGTAGGTGGGGCTTAGAATACACCTTCCGTATCCTCTGCGTGTCGTAAGAGGCGACTAAAGGAAGTAAGGGTGAGGTAACCCTGACAGAAACCTTGAGTGCTGAAGACGGAGGTTCCAGGCCGCACGTCGCACTCTAATAAACCATGGATCCCCGCACTTAACGCTTATGATCATGTCGATAGTCACTTACAGGACTGGCGGCATGATCAGCGATCGAAAAGAAGAAAGAAGATACAGACTGGTGGTCCCTTACTGTCTAGGAGAGCAACGTCCCCCACCCAACCTCCACACCACCTAAGCAAAGCTAGCCCCAATAAAGCAAATATAAATGATCATTGAATTTGGTTTTATGGTTGGACAATCTAATTCATTATTTATTCATCACGACATGTACATGTGTGTCTGCAGGTAAAGACTGGGTGGGTGGACAACACAACTCCTTCCATGTGTCAGTAATTGCAATGATGAACCTGAGCACAATTTTAGATATGTCCGAATAACCTTGATTACAAGACATCAAAGAGATGAACTTGTTAAGATCAGTTAGGGCATGAAAGTTAGTACAATTAGAACATGATAGCTCTGGCGGCTTTAAAAGCAGCGCATTCCATAACAAAATGTCTCTCATCCTCTACTTTACTAGAGTTGCATATCTTGCAGAGCCTGGATTCGATAGGTAATTTAGACCTGTAGTACCTTTCAGACTCTATGTTTAAAGCGTGTGCACATAGTCTAGTCAGGCAATATGGTACACAAAATTGATCGAATTGTGAACATTTGGTCCGTAATTTTGCGAATTCTTTGCGTTTTGTGACAATCGATTGAGTGAAGATATATAGTTTTCACGGTTGAAGTTATTTTTGAAAAGTGTGTAGCATTGAAGCTTTGGACTTTACTTAGAGTCGTTTATATGAACTAACTACTATGAGATATATTCCTTCTTAATGGAATTACGGAACAATTTAATAATTTTGTGATCGCCTCTCACACCCGCATTTGTCGTTCTTTTGCTGACGCCTAGTAAATATTTTCCAAATTTGAGCATAACCCTCTCAACGGGTACAGCGTCAGAGAATTGCAGAAGGTCTGTGTCGTTTAGTTTGCACATGTAGCAAGGACTCAATATTTCGCTACAATACCTCATAATTGAGACTATACGCAGATGCAATATTATGGCGGACATTAATATATTGTTTGCTCTTGCTGCTTGCTCCTGAAACATTTCGCACGCGCTTTTAAAACTACATGACGCGTTAAATATTATTTTTATATAGCAGAGCGAACGTACTATTTCAGTGGCAAAGCCATTATTAAGAAAACCAGTTTAATTGATGCGTTTTCCACTCCTATTGAATATAATAACGTCGGTTTTATCCAGATTGACCGCTAAGTGCTATTTGTCAACCTGTATGTGAGTTTGAAACCAATACGAGATCGTCAGCAAACACTGGGCAGCTGATTTCTGCGCCATGTAGTGATCCGGGATCGCAATCGTTGAAAATATCTGTCAGGTCCGCCAAAAAGAGATTAAACATAAATGGACTTAAGACACATCATTGCTTTATACCTACTCGCGATGAGATATTTTCCCTATAGTTAGCATACTCGTATAGGGTACATTCGAATACATGCTTTGTAAAAGGAGACATGAAGCTACCACCCAATCCATGGATTATACGTTTAGCAAAACGATCCTTTCAGAATACTGAATCAAAAGCAGGGGCGCCGGAAGCAAATTTGAGCGGCAGGGGCAGGCTCCACAAAAAGGGCACGCTGGATGGCATTGTCCATAGGAAGATATGAAATGGGTGCCCCACCCACCCCCACTCCTCCCATAGAGGGTGTTTGGGGATACCCACCTACAAAACCACCATGAGAAAAAGCATTGAAAGGTGCAGACTCATGTCTCGATTTCCTGCATTCTGAGTTGCTTATGATTACGTATAAATGTTAGAGTAATGTTAATCGAAGAACTTATTCTTTAGCCAATTGAACCTATTCCCAATTCACAATGTGAGCGAGCGGGCGAGCGGGCGGGTTGTTGTGTAAGATGCACACGTTGAGTGTGCGTGCATTCGTGCATGTGTCTGTACGGTGGACCTGCTCAGTTTACTTTGAAAATATTTAATTGGACTTTAGTTCCTAATTATATTTGCAATCAGCGGGATTCAGAGGAAAACTACATTATATAATCGATTTGACAATTAGGGGTAAGAGACTGATTCGAATCAGAGAAATTAGATCGCCTATTGCGCATCAGCTGCAAAATAGTTTACAAATGTGATGCCACACACCTTGTCATTTGTCAATAAGCCATGTCTGTGTCAATGCGCTAATCGCCTATGAATTAATAAATGCAACATTGCACTATTTTCTATGTAATTGTGAATGTCGACAGAATGCATTATGCCATATTAGATCGATGTGTTGGTTGCCGTATTTGACAGAATTGCCAGGGTGGCAGACGGTATATTGCTTGCAGTCAGTTGCAAATTAGTATTTATTGAGCCATGATGAAATGCGTGTTGTTATAATTAGGCCTAGCATAATGACGTCGTCGATCTAATTGGTTCCAAATTCGTTATGCAAACGCGTGCGCCACGTAAGCAAACAATGTTACGCATATTTACCTCGCGTGATCAAGGTGTATGCCGAACATTAAGCGACATCCTTACCAAATACGCAATGGTCACTAAAGATGGGTGCCCTCTTAATAGAGGTTATTATCTACCTTGAGTCGATGCATGATGGTTACTTTTAATCCCGACTCACACGACATGATGCTTCTATTTCGAACCATGTTCCCCAAAATATACGCATGCTCTGCTGCATGTCGCTGAAAGAAGCTGCGAGGAAATGCCGTGTATATGCATGGTGAGACCGTAGTTGCTCCGTAGTCAACAATTCGACACTTATGAAACTTTGATGTAAGAGCTCCCAGAACAAAACATTCGACGTTTATGTCCTGGGGTCTCCCTTGAACTACTCTCGAAAGTTGACCCGCATATATCCGAAAAACACAAGCCTACGTATGGCGATTTCACCAGCAGTTATCCAGGCTATCCAATAGCATACCTATGCGTATTTGTTATTGCAGTGGATTTGTAATGCATATACAATATACTATACATGGCAATATATGTTAAAGCAATACGTGTATTAATAACCTGATAGTTATGCTATGTGTGCTGTGCTCTATTATAAATATGGAATCCGTAGTTAGAATGTTCATCATATAAAATTCATTGCACATTTATTGCAACATACACCCAACGAATGGCAGAAAGTTTAGGTAGCAGAAAGAATTTAATAAATATTCAATTGAGCACTCTGTAATCAATTTGATTGGGAATTATTACTCCATGTGTGTAGATGGGCATGGCGGTGATCGGGAATATTTTACTCTCATGTTATTTCAGAGGTCGCTTACATAACAATCCCCATGCATACTAATATTCAATTATATACATAAGCTCTCAGTCTGCCGGGCACTCACCCGGATGTTCCTAGCAACTGGTGGATATTCCTTTTGTAATGGGATAGATTAGTCACATAGCAAGTTTACCATTTTATCAAAGGAAGTCTGCCACGCTCTGCGATTGTCAGACGAGTCGCTACGATTGGCTCCACATGGTGTGATTTCCTACGATTCCTCACGATACGACTCCATACGATCATATCATACGTAACCTCGCATTGTACGACGTCTGAATATATCTAGTATCATAGAGTCATCCTAGGGAAATCGTGTCTAGTGAGGTGGTGTAAAGATACGTGATTCAAGGTCCAGCTGTCTTTGAGAACCGCGCCGCGATATGTCGCCCAAATCAGGGTAGCTTGATCTATACGCCTATCAATCAGATGAACGGTTCCGGTCAGCCAACTAACCGTACATCCCAAATCACTTTGAAATGCATCAGAGGAAAGAAAATCGACCACCATATTGCGCCCTGTTTGTCAATGTGTGTTACCTCGCGCACTCCGAATAGTATCTAAAATTCGAAGTATGGCATTAAAGCTGGTAAGTTCACCTACCTGTAGTCAGTTTCATTTCAAAGAGGATATTGTATTCGGACCTGCCAGTCGGTCGGTCTCTCAGTCGATTTGTTGTTCGGTCATTTGGTTGATTTCATAAGTGCCGATTGGTCGGTCGCTCGGTCAGTCAGTCAGTCGGTCAGTCCGTCGGTCGGTTGGCCTGTCTGTCTGTCAGATACCGTAATCAAGATTATAAAACATGAATCCTAATTGGATCAAAATCTGGATTTAAGTAGATCTGTCCAACTACCAATGACATTTGGATAAAATTGTAATGCAATAAAGGTTTTTGTCGTACACTAGGATTGTCAAACAGACAATCCAAAATTTGAATGTGGAAGACGCGGAGTGCGAAGGTCTGCAATCTCTGATTGCTGGTTTTTTAGCGTCTGGAGCACTCTGTTTGACTTTTCAGAGCCATAACTGATTGATTGAAAAGCCACCTACTCTTCTGAGGCCGAAATATTTTGGCCATCTCAAACAGACAATCCATCGACAAGTTGTCTTATAAATACCATTAATGGATTCCACGCCACTAATTAGTCTGATGAATTTTATATCTAAATATGTAAAATAACATGGGCATCGTTATATTAAACGTTCAAATCCTGCCATGCAGATGGCATCTGGCAGGTTAACCATCGGTAACCAATAACACTCTGAAACGATCACATATGATAAAAAGTGGAGTAAACTGGCTTAACCTAAAGGCCGATTTGCACGGCCAGATTAGGTACGAATGAACGAACAACTGAATGAATGAAAGAACGAACGAATGAACGAACGAACGAAGTAACGAGCAAACGAACGAGCGAATGGAAGGACGGGCGAACGAACGGACGAATGAACGAACGAACGGACGAATGAATTAATGAATGAATGAACGAACGAACGAACGAATGAACGAATTAATTACCGGACAAATAAATGAATGGACGCACGAGCGAATGGTCAAGCGAGTGAATGATCAAACAAATGACGAACGAACGAACGAACGAAAGAAAGAAAAAAAGAAAGAAAGAACGAACGAACGAACGAACGAACGAACGAATCAATCAATCAAGAAATCAATCAATAAATCAATCAATCAGCCAATCAATCAATCAATGAACAGACTGATGAATGGATGAACGAACTGATGGATGGATGAACGGATGAACAAACACACGAACGAACCAACGAACGAAGCAATGAAATAACGAACAAACAAATGAACTAACGAACGAATAAATGAACAAACAAATAAGCAAAGGAACGAACGAACGAACGAAAGAACATGAACAAATGAACGAATAAATGAACGAATGAACGAGCGAACGAACGAGCGCTTGAACGAACAAACAAACTAACAAACCAACAAACTAACGAAGGAACAAATGAATGAATGAATGAATGAATGAATGAATGAATGAATGAATGAATGAATGAATGAATGAATGAATGAATACTTACCAAAATGGCGAAGACAATTCCGATGAAATGGCAGAAGTAACCTTTAATCGTCATTATTTAGACGTTCATGCCACAGCTAAGTGCACAGTTTAAGAGGGGTTACATGGTACGTTGAATAGTACAGCTTCTTCTTTTAAACATAGACTTGTACTTGAAATACTGGTTTTTAGACTCACAACTAGTATAAATCGGTCTGTTTGTCGTTCTGTCTGTCGATATGTCTGTCAGATTATTGACATTTCTGGCAAAGCTGCCTAAGTCGTAACAATAGCTTCTAGTTCTTTTCACATTAATGGTTTATAAAACCTTTTTACTACGCATTAATGAATTTATCTTTCAAAACCATTCTAACTTTTAAAGACGTATAGCTGTGTACGTTGGTTGGACTCCGTCTCTGCTTAGGTTTCAACAAGAATAACGTGATAATTCATCTATGTTCAATATTTCTGGTTGAATTCGAACCGGTTTTCCTAAAGCAAATTACAATAAACTACAAACGCTGCCCATGGGTAACAAACATCGCGTGAGTTTAAGCATCAAATGTTGGGCCAGATTGTGATATTGGCATAGGCTAACGAGCCAACAAGTAGGCATAACACAATTACTGGTGAGTTGCCGGCTCTATTAGTTTAGTCTGTGTATTATAATAGAGACTGCGTCCGTGTTCACAATGAAACAACGGTGCTTCTGAATGATGTTGTTCAGCAACTTTCAGTAAGAGGTCTCAAAATAAACACCATATTTGTTTCACTAAAGCTCGATTCTGATCACCAGAAGCAAATGGGTTTATTAATACGTTCTCTTTATCGCTTATACCTAATATTGATTCATGAAGAATTAATTGTTCAGCGGGACCGCCTAAGCATCTAACTTTGTACCACGGCATTAGTCAATCGTACGGTCGCTTCCAATCCATACCTTTCAAAGGCTCCTTAATGACGGGCCTTCTAATCCACTCAACAATGCTTAATCGCGAGAGGACATTGTTGAACCAGTGTTATCGTGAATATGAATGATTCTTTTGGCATAATCCCAGAAACCTTATTTCAAACGATGCAAAACTGAAGGATGCTGAATTTTGTGCAAACAATTTGACTCAAATTTAGTAACAATTTTCAATCTATTTCAAAATATTTTTTTTTAGAGATCAATATGACAAACTATAGCATCATACGCGATCAAATACGTCGAATTATTGATGAAAACACGGCAATTTATAAATTTATGAAGGCTTTGTTGTTGATGCTAATACCTCCGGTATCCTCCCCAACCCCTACCCCGCGCGGCATTGCGACACTGTGGAGTTTGTCGATATTCGCTTTGTGTAAGCAAGTAGCTCTATAGCTTGTTGTCAAGGAAGCAAGACGCGATTTTGGGAGCAACTTTGAGGCAACGGATGTGAACATTAAGTCCGGTTAACGATTCCCGTCACAAGCTATCATCACCCGTGGCAGAGCCCACCTATCTTGTGGAGCCAAAATATGGTGGCTCTGTCATATCTTAAGTGTCCACTATACTGTGGCACAAGATGGTATTGATCACTTTATTACGAGACTAGCTGTCTGTATTCATTATATCTAAGTGTTCCACACGGACACGGCAGGGCTGTGCATAGTTAATTAAAACGGAAATACAGGATTCAGTTGTGTTTCGTTTCTCTATACGATTTCCATTGATTGATTTTGGACAAACAAACGCATTGTGATGATAATATAGTCCTAAACGTTTTATTAACCCTGGTGGTACTGCAGCCTCCAGTACTACAGACCACAGATCAGGAATCATGTTGTAATAGTCTACTGTACCAATCTCCGTGTTTTAGTGCTGCGGTTAGAGATTAAGGAAGCTGCTTGGCCTAAATTTGCAGCTCTGTAGTTGTTAATATGTAGCCTACTCTGATTGGGACAGATGCTGTGGCAGTTTGCCTACAAAGAAACGCCACGAACCCTCCAGCTCCTCCATTTGTGACTGTATGTGTTGCTCATACATCTGTGTAATCATAGTAATTCTGGGAATTATCTGGTTTATACCATCTGCAGATGTATTCATTTTAACCTCTTCCTGACCATTGTGGTAGTGGTTCACTGAATCTTCGGGTCGCCGTTGCAAATCGGCCGTTGTTAGCCTATTCTGATATTCACCGCAACGCCTCTTGCTTTGATGGGTGAGATTGCTTTGCTTCAGGTGGTTTATGGTTGTGCTCATCATTGAATGCATTCGGTACTTTGTAAGGCATTGGGATTGTTCAGCCTGAACCATGACTTTGGTTTCCTATCTTTGGTTGTGGGGTTTGATTGGTGAGCTTTTTCATTTGCTTGAAAGGCATAGTTTGCATTGCTCCAGTAATGATCAGTACTGGTTGATTTTTTACATTATGTAATGGATTACAGGTTTGTCCTGGCAGTAGTTGGCAAGCAGATGTTCAGTATTCTAGATGATGCCTTGCTGCTTCACTACGCACTTTTCAAAAACATTATGGCTGACATTTCAGCTGGTACCTGTATGTCTCCGCATGATCGTCAGTTTTACCTCTGCATCTCCATGTTCCTTTCATGTTATTTTAAGCCGGTTATTTTCACCATTCGTCTGTTTCCAGACTCTATTGGGCTTTTTTGTTGTTCGATCTGGGTTTGTCAGTTTCTGATGAGTCTGAATCACGTTTGAACCCCGAGATAAGCTGACGGATAATCACTGCCGCCGTGTTCAGCTCCAGTTTCTCTGTTTACACTGTTAAGCATATCAGGTACAGGAGGTAAAGATCTGGTGTTTAGGTAGTGTGGCAATGCATATAGCAAAAAGATGTGGCATCCATTTCCATTTATCAGTAGTAATTGTTTGTCGTGCTGCCAGTTTTCCACATCGTCCCACCGAGAATTCAGATTATAGGACGAATCTTGTGAGTGGGTGTTGAAATCACCAACCACAACGAGACCTCTGTATGATACGTCAATTGTATTGACCAGTGATCGATCGTTTGCGCACATTAGTTTACAATATTTAAGCTTACAGAGACTGATTTGATATTAGGACCAACAATTTATGCAATTATTTCTGACAAGGCCTAAGGCAGCAACAGCGGCCAGTCAAATTAGTTTCAAAATATTTATTAAATAGCAAAGAATTACAAAGATATACATTTCATACAACGTGTCGGACCATTTGTTAAATAGCAAAGAATTACAAAGATATACATTTCATACGTGTCGGACCATTTGAGATTTGGTGACGGTCTATATGGAACCCTTTGTGACGTAATGAGTATGACGTCATCATACATGCGCTGAGCTGATTATGACGTCATACGAGGTCTGATGATGAATGGATACCCTGGAAATTTGAATTAGTTACAGCGATTTTGTTTGGCCAGTCGCACTCATTTCTCTTTCCCTAGAGATGGCCCACCAATAGCTGAAGGTGGACTCCCATAATCAAATGATGAAAGCTTTGCTGAAAGCTTGTGGCGTCAGAATTATCAAGTTCAATCAATGACTTGACCGATTGATGCTATATTGTTTAATGTGAGTCGTCGATTTCTACATTAGTCCGAGGTATGCATTAATGTCTTAAATGTAATCGAACCCTTGAAAGAAATCCAGTTATTATCAATTTCAGGTTTTAGATATGCCCCGCCCATGTTGGGATCGATCGATCTCTGAACACCCTGACTATCTATTTCCAAAAATCTACACAGGTAAGCTGTTTAATATTTTGAAACTAATTTGATTGGGTGCTGTTGCTGCCTAAGGCAACAGCGCCCAGTCAAATTAGTTTCAAAATATTCAACAGCATGTTTATTAAATAGCAAAGAATTACAAAGACACAATTTATACGTGTCGGACTCTGAGATTTGATGACGGTCTATATGGAACCCTTTCTGAAGTAAATATTGTGACGTCATCATACACGCGCTGAGCTGATTATGACGTCATACCAGGTCAGATGATAGATGGATACTCTGGAAAGGTGAATTACCACCAGTACATGAATTGTCTAGTTTGGGCTCAATGCTGAGGAATGTGGCCTTGATAAATAGTGAGAACACACTTTACTATTCTACGGAACCCCGTACGGGAATGCAAAAACTAAGTAGTTCGTTTTCGTAACTCGTGCGTATGACATAATAAGGTAAGATGAAAAAAAAATTGTAGGCACATATTTCATTTTCATAGCTCGTACACACGAGTTACTAAGTCATGCACACGAGTTACTAAGTCGTGCGCACGAGTTATTAAGTCGTGCGTACGTGCTACGAAAATGAAATATTTAGTTTTTGCATGCCCCTTATGGGGCTCCGTACTATTCAATGAGAGATGTTTTCCCATTTAATGTTGATTGAGAAAGCAGCCCATTATGGCTAACAGTGGTCGATGCTTCATAATTCTTATAGACGAGGTGCATAGCAACCCAGCGGTCAGATAACAGTCGACGCCATAATAATGAAAACATCAGCCTCCGCTGTGGCTTATATCGCTCACTGCGCAACAAGCCGTAATGGAGTGATGCGAGCTATGCCCCGCCCCGCCCATTTCTAGCTAAGCTCAGCCCATACTTTGCGCGTGTTGGAAGCAATTTATATAATTTGAATCCTGAACCACCCCCCCCCCACCCCCTGGCAGATGAGCAATATTCTAGATGGTGCGTTATTGCTCCTTTATACACTGTTTTCTGAATGTTCAGACTGGCATCGCAACTGGTCGTCAGTGTCTTTGTCTCTGTATCCCCATTTTCTTTCCCGGATAATCTTTTAGAACATAGATCAACACAATGCGAATGTTCACAACATGTCTAGTACCATTCGTATCCCACGAGATCTCCTTCGATACGGGATCGAGAAAAGTATCTCGTATGTATTGAGTAGCCATTAGCGTAGTGATTTCCACCAGAATATGGTGGTGGAGAGAATTGAAACTTAAAAGGACACGAGCGCTACTCTCCTCATACCAGACAATATTAATTCACGTAAAACGAGATGATATAGCCTATAGTAGTCTGTATGACAAGTAGTTACCAGAAAAATAGTCCCTCTGAAATCTTAGTAAAATTCAAATCTGTCGCACGTCTATCGCACACAAAATGAGGTCAAGAATTTGCTGACGTTGCGTGGATATTGATATCGCACGAGCCACTGAGTGGATAAGGTCCATTTTAATGTCTGTATTAAGCTAGTGATATTGAGGTTAAGATGATACCAAAATCAACACGATCCATAGTGTTCCTTTTACAGTCCGCTACGGAGATGGACTGGGTCGCGATATGTCTGGTCGCCGAAGTGGAGTCGGTGTAACAGTCTAGTCGTTGTGATGATGTAATAAGATGGCCGGTCAATACATTAGAGGTGTATTCTCGTCGAAGTCACGCCTCTATTTTTATATTGGTCTAGTACATTACCAAACTGGTTAAATAGCGGATATTGATAACCAGATTAGTATTTGTTCATTAAAACGTCTGTACATAGCTTTCTTCGCAGGGCGGGAGGGATGGAAGGGAGGGAGGGGGAGGGAGGGCGGGAGGGGGGAGGGAGGGGGAGAGAGAGAGAGAGAGAGACTGGAGATATAGAGGAAAGGGAAAGAGAAAGTACAAACAGACAGACAGGCAGGCAGGCAGGAAGGCATGCAAGCAGACAGACAAGCAGGCAAGCAGGCAGGCAGGTAGGCAGACAGACAGAAAGGCAGGAAGGCAGGCAAACGGACGGGCATGCAGGCAGGCAGGCAGACAGACAGACAGACAGACAGACAGACAATCTGCTTATAATTTGCCAAGTCAAACAACTTTATTAATAGTTACCGTTATCTTTTCTTGACCGTGAAGAATTAGCTGCACTTAGATTCAATGTTGTGAGATTCACTGAAGCATTCAGATTATGAAAGATGAAGACAGCAACAAAACCAACACCTCTCAGAGCTAATTGTGCAGAACCATTTCGATATACAGACTGATTCTGGTTGGAGGTGTTTGGAACCAATATGTGTTGTTTATTACGATATAATTCACAGTATAGTAATCATCATAACATACCAGACTAATCACAGGCATATGCCGACATCTTCTACAACTTCTTTTTCGGAAGATTTGCTTACAAAAATTTCAGAAAAATAAGTCATATCTTAAGCATACAATACACTAAGTAGAGCTTATCAAAAGTTTTAATTTCTAAGCTTTGGGAATCTTTTGCCGGGCGTATGCTATGTTTCCGACTTTAGAATATTGTTTCCGAATATGGTTATGGCTTGGGTATTTATAGCAATCTCTTATCAATCAGAGCTCTGTCGGACATGCACTAAAACAATCACCAACTTTGTCTCAGAAAACTTGACCACAAAACTGAGAGGCCCACGTGAAACTTTCGGTATATGCCACATGCTTTAAATTCAGGATCGGGTGCTCTGTTGAATTTTCTAAAACTAATTTGGATGGGAGATATTGCTATCATCAATTTCAAAATAGTCTACAGTTGTCATGTATAGATACCGTGAAATTGAGATTCTGGGAATCTAAACTGTTAAGATTGATTCAAATACGTGTACACAATGGGTGGCGCTTAGAGAGAAACAGCCCCCTCTCTCGCTCGCTAGCCACAGAAGTTCCTCAGAAAAATTAAGCACCGTTGGTCCCATACTACACACCAGCATTCCTTCCATCAGTTGCTAAAATACATTGATCAGTGACGAAACATTCATATTAACCCCTCTTCTGTCAACTTAACCTTTTAATGGTCAAACTGGCCAAAACGACTCTACAATGGTCTTGAAGCATGCCAATTAGCAGGTCAAGAGAAGAGTATTTTAGACAATTAACCACTGGAATAACTGGCTCGGTAACCGAGCCAGTCATTCCAGTGGTAAATTTTCAAAAAATACTCTTCTCTTGACCTGCAAATTGATACTGGTTAAGCCAGCCTTTTTTTTTTTACAATGACCCCTTTAATGGTCAAACCGGTCAAAAATCTCAGAGGTAAATTTACAAAATAATAATTTCTTGAAAAGTGTTGACCATTAAAATATTTAATTGATATAAGTAGTATTTTAGCGCTTTGAGGCGCTGTTAACACAAGAGGTTAAATTCAATGGACATTCGAGAACTGTAGTATGTCTATACATTAAGTAAGCATAATATAAATAAAATAAATGCTCACCTGGATAGAGAGCTGGTGAAAATAATGTGAATGTTCATTATAACACTATCTTATATGTGATTCTACCCATTATACGATGATATTTCTTAGAGTTATGTACGGAAATCAATATTCAGGATGGCCACCTGTGACCTGGCCCTAGCCGATGTTGCATTTTACCACTAGATCAACTTTGACAAAGATTTTCAACATTTTATGTAGCAATTGGTCACAGATACGGATGGGTATTGTATTGAATACTATTCAATATTTAATTACTGGTTGTATTGGAAAAATTGACCTTTCACCTATATTCCCGAGAAATTATGTTAAGCTGACATAATGTGCGTGCGTGCGTGCGTGCGTGCGTGTATATGACAAAATGTACGCACCTACCGAGTTTGGGTTAAATCCATAAAAATATTATATATTTATTAGAATTTTTTCCCAATTTCCGCATGTGCCTAAATACTTCAAGTAAATGGACATAGATATGTATTAAGTTAATATATTAGCACGTATATTATTGACCAATGTTATAGCGCCTAATAGAACATATATATGCCAAATTCTCATTGAATCTGACAAATGGTAGAGTGCAATTATTGCCCTCAGGCGGTAGACGAACTAGGCATTGAATACCCTAACCCAGGTAAGCTCAAATATTGGCCAAGCATTTCTTTCATACATTGAGTATCCAAACACGGGTTTTTATGTGACTATATAAAACTGATTAAAGCATAGCGATGGTAAAATATATAAGGAATATCTTAATCGAAGTAATAACACCATCTGGTATACAATATAACTGTTCCTCATTTTACTTTGTCCCTCGTAACCATGACGATCATTCTGCTTACCTTCACATCTCCCAAATGGCTTTTCCAGCAGTTTCATTGCTCAAATTTTTGCTGAAAATAATTAGCCAATGAAATAAACAGTTTTTCTTAGAGGAGTAGATCAAAGGCATGGCCCCTTAGAGGGCATCACACGAATATTGGCATATTCATGTCATATTTATGTTCAATAAATAAGATTTAGGAGGAAGCGGAAAGATGAAATACAGAAAAGTCGATGCAAGAAATATGCCATTGTATATTTCGTATCTACTTCGATTGAGTGGGTTTTGCCAAAGTAGCTTAACGATCTTCAACATGGTACGTGTGTTACCAACTACCAGTTAAATTAGTTTTAAAACATTCAACAGATTTCCTGTATAGTCATTTTGATATTGAGCCACGGCGATTCCAACTGCTAAAGGTTTAAACTTGAGATTCTGAAACATCAGCGCTTATAGGGCTTGTGGTCTTACCCGAACCTTTGACATTGTCGGTCAAATACCTCATGTTTCAAAGGGCATTTATTTTGTGCCAATGAAGTTATTTCAGATGACATTTGACCTGTATTCGGTACAGTCGTTAGTAGTTATAGTAACCGTATGTTGGTCGTTGCTCTGGATAAGTATTACAGAGGCACTAGTAAGTATTCAAATCAGTGTGAGTATGAGGAACAGCAGTACACTTAACACATATTTAAAAATAATATAAGATAAGACCCATTCACCAAGCTCTATTTACATGATATATGTAAAAACTGTTTATGATGCGAGTAATGGAGGATTCCAGTTCATCTATACATCATATGACGTCATAATCAACTACGTGACGTGTACGCTGATGCCATAATCAATTACGTCATGAATGACGCAGTTAAATTTGTCACGAACTCTTAATGGACCTCTCCAGTTTATCAATAAATCACGTGACATCATAATCAACACCGTAGCGTGTATGATGACGTCATAATCAATTACGTCATGAATGACGTAGATAAGTTCGTCAAAACTCTTAATTGATAACGGACTAATTAGTCAAATTAGTTTGAAAATATTCAACAGTTGACCTGTTTAATTTTCTGGAAATTCATAGTCGTGAAGTTCAGGGATCAATCGATCCCAACACTGGCGAAGTGTGAGTGAAGCTTAGCTAAAGATGGGTAGGGCATAGCTATGACTGGTATCCTCCATTAAAGTGATAAGACATAAGTATTTTTAGTAACCTTAGTATATACATGTATATAGTTTTACTTTTTACAATCCCACCACCACCATCAATAGCAGCATCGTCAATGCCCCAACCCCACCACCTCCATCATCATCACCAGTGACGACGACGATAACAGAGACAGCGACAACGACAACGACAACAACAATAATAATAATAATAATAATAATAATAATAATAATAATAATAATAATAATAATAATAATAATAATAATATCTCATACCGCTCTTTTTCAAAACGTGTGTGAATAATAACTATATAAATAATGTGCAGAAATCTGGAGGCGTGGCCTTATTGATTGTGAAAAGTTAACAAATGTCTTGACAAACTTGGAAAAAGGAAATTAGAAGTATGTGTACCCCACTCCATATTATTTTCACGGGAGATTGTACGTGTAGACTATATACTGGCAACTAAACATTCCAAAGTAAAAGCCTGATAGATTATGTTTTAAGTATTTACCAAACGGTCCAGCTTTGTCAGATATCCATAGCTCATTGTCAGTGAGCGGTAACGTGTAAAAAGACGGATAAATAACTACCCTAATAAAAAAATACATCAACCCGCAAAATAGAAACTAGATAAGAAGGAAGAAATCATAGAAAATTCTTAGAATGCAATACTTTGTTGATCTCGAAGACTCGATTTCTAAATAAGACACTGCACAATAACACACACACACACACACACACACACACACACACACACACACACACACACACACACACACACACACACACCCCACCCCACCCCACCCCCCCCCCCCACTGCACGAAACGGCATGGCGAATTACAAATATTTTCCGAAGTGCTGTTTCAATCACATTAGGATGACAGAAATATCTCAAACAATATAAAATTAAAATTTAACAACTGATTATGGGTCAACAAGAGATGCCGTGCAGACAGGTGTGCCTACCGGGCCTCTAGAAAGGTGTGTCTAGTACATAAATGTCGACGAAATGTCTACGTGCAGAACAATATTGCCATGAATAAAGCAAAATCTGTGTGTAAGGGACTTAAATGTCTCGCTACTGCAAGCCACAAAACATTAAGTTCAAGAGCAAAATCTCTTTCTTGACTTGCTGAATATTTTGCAAACAATTTAACTGAACCATTCAGTCAACTTGTTTGCAAAATATTTAGCAGGTCCAGAGATATACCCACGGGAATATGTCGTATGCAAATACTCAGCAGTCAGATGGTTAAACAGTATAAGGACGGCAGAACCTACTAGAAACTGAATACAGGGACAGAACAGACTGCATAGTGTCCATTGGATTTTACAGATAAGTTTAATTTCGATAAATGTTTAAGTTGCAATGGGCATAAAGTATATGATGACAATATAAGAACATAAATACAAAGCACAAACGACATTGCAACGACCAATCTAATTCAGAAATTAGCTTGACCGAAATCACGAAAACTAATACAGCACTAAAGAACAGTTAAGAAAAGAAGACAGTTACGAACATAGGGAAACAGACTGCCAAATGGTATTTAATCCCAACAAATGTACTGTCCTGCATATAACTAACCACTGTCGCAAAACCACATTCGACCACCAATTACATGGACACATACTCCACCATCATTCAGGATTTACGATGGAATGATCAGATAAATAGCATCATCAGGAAAGCTAGCAGGTCCCTTGGATTCATCAAGCGCAATCTGCGTGGCACTAAGCATCAGAATAACAGCCTACCAAGCCACCGTCAGACCATCAAGTTAATATGCCTTCACCGTATGAGACCTACACAACAGAAACTACATGACATCCATAGAACGTGTTCAACGGAGAGCAGCCCGATTCGTCAGTAACAACTACTATGACTTCTCACCGGGCAGCGTCACCAAGATGATTACTGACCTGAACTGGGAGTCCCTAGAACATCATAGGAAGAAGCATCGCCTTACAATGATGTACAAAACAATCAATAACCTGGTTGATGTACCAGCTGACCAACAACTGTATGCTGGGGACAGGTGAATCAGAGGGGCCCACAAACTAAGATAGATCCATATCACCAAAGATTATTAAAAATTTTAATTTTTCCCAAGAACAATACATCAGTGGAACTTGCTGACACCAGAAGCAGCAAAAGCTGGCACACTTGACAGCTTTAAGATCATGCTGGACAGATTACCAGCTGATCATCGCATCTTCATGTAAAGAAAGAGTGAGAATTTTACATAGTTCTAACTTGAAATAGCCACCCGCTGCCTGTACATACACAGATGAGTAATTTACCCTCCCTGAAGAGAAAATAATTTGAATGGGTGTTGTTGCTGCCTATTAATTGATTATGACGTCATATGCTTGATCGACAGATTGGATTCATCCATCGGGCCATGACTGCACCATACAGGTAAACACATTTTACTGCATAATAGGGAATGTATAGGAACAGAGGGGCCAATAACTGGAAAAGTAAAGGCATACTCCTACGTTAAAAAGCGCAACCTTTGCATATAGTAGATTGATAAGCAGGTTAAAATGAATTGCATTCCGGCCACAGATAGAGCTACTGTTAAATGTCTGCGTGCCTGACCACAACTATTCTCAGGGTAAAAGACAAAGCTAACCAATAAAAAGTGTACCGGTCTATATTCTGATTATACAAAATGGCACGCGATTAAAATGGGTAACATATATGCATCGAAATCACCATATTGAATACAGGCATACATATGGGCGTGTAATGTCTAACTATTAAATAAGGATATGAAATTTGGGCGAGCAACACTATTACACATTGTCAATTATCTATGTGGCCGAAAGTTATATCGCGTGTGAATTCGTGAATTTGTGTAGTATCAATATGCACTGGGCAGATGAAAAAACAATAACTATAAATAACCTGAAACTGGTATCGAATAGAGAGATCCCTTTCTAGCTATGCCCCGCCCATTTCTAGCTATGCCCCGTCCATTTCTAACTATGCACCACCCATGTTTTGCGCGTATTGGGATCGATTTATATACTTTGAACACCGAATTCACGGAATCCAAATTCCAAAGTAAGTACACAGTTTGTTGAATATTTTGAAACTAATTTGAAAGGGTGCTGGTACTGACTATGGCAGCAATTGCGCCCAGTCAAATTAGTTTCAAAATATTTAAAAGAATATTTATTAAATGGTAAATCTATCAATGACATACAATTTGTACACTTGATGAACTGTTTAATGTCCATGACAGAGCTAGATACGTAATTCATTAAGCATTTTATTTTGAAGCCAGCCCACATGAAACGTACTCGATTATGACGTCATATACTTGAGTGACAGATCGGTTCTCTTCATTATCATTAGTATCCATTATGTGCTATACTAATCTGAAAAATAAAGCCAAGGTTGTAATCCACATTAGATAGCATACAAGCACAGTAGCAAAATATAGTTTTAATATTAATATGTCGTTTGTGCGTGCGTGCGTGTGTGTGTGCATGCATGCGTGCGCGCGCGTGTGTCTGTCACGTGCGTGAGCGCGTGCGTGCGTGCATGTGATTAATATTTGGGTCCTTGACACTAGTACCAGGCATGGGGTCAAATTCATATTTGTATTTGTATTTAAATACACCAATTTTTGTGTATTTGTACTTGTTTTTGTATTTGACGACGACTATATTTGTATTCGCATCTGATCACCGTATTTGCTGTATTCTGCGCAATACAGTCAAATGCTATCAAATATTTGCAATATTAAATTCCATTAACATATACACCGACTGAAAATGTTTAATTATAAAAATACAATAGAATGAATAAGACATTGGCTTCCATACCAAGCAACAGCTTTCAGTAAACTTATTTTCAAAATATTTAACTTTTCTCTGGTTGCCCTGAAATCTAGATAACGGACTTTCCGTATCAAAGAAATTAAACGTTAGCAGTTTTAATGTATTACTGTAGTATATCGTGTTATGTAGTGCCCTTGATTATTGTCCATGGCTTCTATTCAAGCAGTCAGCATGGTCGGTGTTAGTCAAGAAAATATAATCAACACACACCTAGTTGTCAGATAAGTGGTCTCTTCCTAATTACAAAATATTTTGAAAACAATTTCACTGAAAGTTGTTTCAGTCAAATTGTTTTCAAAATATACAGCAGATCCAGAGATATAAGCACTGTAATATGCTGTCTCCAAAAACTCATCACTCAGACTGTTAATGATGTCTGCATGATATGTTTCACAAGTTTGACATATTGTTGTTAAAATACTAAATAAACAGGCACCTATAACATGCTTATCTCGCCTTAATATACTAGATACGATTAAACCATCGACAAACCATATTTGTGGTTGTACTTATCTGTACCATATTTGGATGTGTATTTGTATTTGAATGAATCAATTTGTATTCGTATTTGTACGTAATAAACTTGAGAATGGCATATTTGTATTTGTATTTGTATTTTATCAACCACATTCTACCCCAGGCCTAGCTAGTACTAACCCATGATCTGGTACATTTCACCGGTATTTTCTAGTATACACTAGCATACTCGTGTACGTATCCATTAGCGTATCTGCCACCCATTCTCTCTGTTATTCCCAGCCATAAGACTAAACATTGGAAGGTTCACAAAGGTCTTCGACCCGCGTGAGTTAGGATTGGAAGCTTGTGTTTCAGTTACAAATTCCAGGACTGCTGAGACATTGCGAAATGCTCCCATTCTTGTATTACTAGCACCCCTGACAATCAGACGGAGAGTAAGCTTTGCAACAACACCCTTAACCGGCCGTGGCCAGGCGTCACTCTTCTGCGTAATGTTAGCATTTAGCAGGACAAGCTCAAAGACTGACTGGCTGGTGTACCGAGTTATGTTGATCAGAGCCTTTCCACCATCAAATATGATGCTACCACCAGTACTGTATTTCGAGGTAAGGCGTTGTCCAGACTTCAGCACTTTATATTGCGGTGGCATGGCGTTACGCAGGAAGATGTAAAGGGTGGCATTAGCCGGAACAAGGCTAGCATTGCCTGCTATGTTCTTCTGAAGGCGTATTTGCAGATACAGTGATTGATTAACACCAGTCAAGTAGAACAGCATCCCACCACCCATAGTTTGGAAGTTCACATATCCAGTAAGCGCAGGTGATGACAGGTTGAAGTTGTTTATCAGGGTTCGAACTGGAAATATATAAAATAATAGAACAGTTAACGAATAATTAAAAATCTTAAGTGGCCCATGTTCCATACAGGGATAGACTTATATTTGGCATTGATGAATAGAAACGGTGTGTTGAACGGTAACACAATGAATGGATCCGATGTGTCACTCAAATATATTACTTCATAACCAATTATCGCTTATGATTGTGGACGGATTGTTATTCTGCACCCAGCCACCCACAACATATGTACCACTATGGTTGCTTTGAAAGTGAGATACAGAAATTTCAGAGAGGAAATGGGTTGTTTAGTTCATTTTTACATTTGTAAGACAATGTGAGAATATCAAAGGTATTATTGAATATCTAAAAGTATTTTTATTTTTAAATATATGTGTAGGTGGCATATTTAGATATGTATTTTCAACAAATTTGAAATGAAATGTTCTGTGGCCATCAGTGAATTTGTTATTTTTTTTAAATCTTTTTAAAACATGTTATATATATATATCAGAAGTGGAATGCGAACAAACTTAATTTTGTAGACTTGAAAATGAACAAAATAAAAGGTTCACACACGCTGATGCCAAACAGTATTTTTGTAAATTATGTTCCGAAATGCAGGCGATTGTCTCTGAGACCATCTAGATTTCAAAAATTATTTGCAAATTCCCTCCGGTGAGTCAGTCCAATCAGAAGCGTAGTGTGGTGGGGTAGTTGCCTGGTTGACCAGCCTAGGGGTGGCATTAAATTCCTGGCAAAAATAATTTAACAATCAACCGCTGTTCCATATTTATCTCCGAAAATGCAGCTAAATTAAACATATCATCCAGACAACATCCAGATTTCAGAATTTTCTGTTTGGGCTAAATCACTGGGTAGACCTTTGCGCAACAGGTGCCTAGGGCCTATGAAACCCTTACTACGAGCCTGAGTAGTATACACTAAGCAGTGGCTAGCTATATAAACATAGGTTCTCACCAGTGACTATTTGATGCACATAATTTATATATACTAGGATAAAAAATTACATCTGTATTGCTTAAAAGATATTTCCATGTCATTTATATAAAATTGATATAAACCTTTGTGATGCCTGCCTGCGAGTTGGTCTGTCGGTCGGTCAGTCAGTCGGTCTGTCAGTTGGTCGATCTGCCTGCCTGTCGCCTGCCTGCCTGGCAGACTGCCTACCCGCCCGCCTACCTGTCTGGTTGGCTGGATGGCTAGCCCACTGGCCAGCACCTGTTGGTTGGATGGCTAGTCAGTCGGTCGATCGATTGACAGTTTGATTGATCATCAAAAGAAGAGTAAATCAGATTGTGTCAGACTGCAAGAAACAATGTGTTGGTAAAACAAAAAAAATGCACTTAGAGTGCGTGCTAGACGCCACATTAGTGATAATAACACCTAAGCAGATACGCTAATTTCTCACCAATTTCAACTGCCTCATCATTCAGCTGAGCATCATTTTAAAATCATGCCAAAAGAACAGATTCCCCTTTTGGATAATGATGAAGAAACGATTTCATTTCGTAAAATCCCAGAAGACCATTAGATTAGCACACTCCAACAAAGACATGAGTTGGAATAAATGTAGATTCGAGAATTTCACAAAAGAACCAAATTATCCCATCTCAGCTCTTATACAATAAACGTAATGTTGAATTATCGAAAATCATGGCAGATGAATATTCCCAGTTGCAATCCAAATTAAGTCAAGGCATGACCAGTAATCGTTTACAAAAGAAATTCAAGGCTGAACGATTTGCTAGTAAGATCAAAGTTAACCCTAGTAGTCCCTCGAAACTATGAAAATGTTTCGTCCTTTCTTACCGCTTCTTAAATACAAAATCATGGTGGACCAACTAGAAATCACACCCAGAGGACATCTATTAATTTTATATGTAGAAGTACTCTCAATCATGTAGGATCATTCCCAGCCTTCAAGTGTTCAAGCTACCTACTGTTTAATACACCGACAGACCAACCGACAGACAGACCGCCTGACCGACCGACCGACCCACAGACAGACATACATGCAGGCAGGCAGGGAGGCAGACAGACAGACAGACAGACAAACATAGACAGACAGACAGACAGACAGACAGACAATCTACTTATAATTTGTCAAGTCAAACAACTTTATTGATAGTTACCTTTGTCGTTTCTTGAACGTGAAGAATTAGCCGCAGTTAGATTTAATGTTGTGAGATTTACTGAAGCATTGAGATTATGAAAGGTGAAGACAGCAACAAAACCAACACCTCTCAGAGCTAATTGTGCAGAACCATTTTGATATACAGACTGATTCTGGTTGGAGGTGTTTGGAACCAATAGCTTAAATGAGAGGTGTGAGGCGTTGACTACAGGTGCCCATGGCCATGGATGAATACGGTGATCAAAACTGATCAGGGTTGTAACATTCGACATCTGTAGGTTTAACATGTTTATATTTCCCATCGCTGTTTCGTTCAATGTAGCATTAGCCCATCTGAAACTGATGTTTCCATTGGTATGGTAAACGTTTTGCAATCGAATCCCTGTCATGGTGGATTTGTACACGGAAACTGTGACATTCTTAAGAGTCATGTGCAAAGTGGCATTGGCTGGGATGTGACTCGAGTTTGGAGATGTGCTGTTTGCTAACTGTATTTGAACAAAAACCGTTTGCTTGGCTCCAGTCATGTTGAGCATGGCATATCCAGAGGGCGTCCTGAAGCTCACACTTCCGGTAACATTTGGTGCAGTCAAATTAAATGTGTTCGTTATGTTCACTGAAATGAATTAAGATCATGTAAAGAATTAACAACAAGCATGTCATTTCAGTTTAGTATTGAAGTAAGTTTTTTAATAAAAACAGACGTACTAGTAGCAAAAGTAGTAGTAGCAAATGTAGCAGTGGCAACAGTACTGGTGGTGGTGGTGTGCTGGTGGCGGCGGAGGCTTCGGCGGCGGTGGCCGTGACAGTGGCGGTGGCAGTGTTTGTGGTGGTGGTGGCGGCGGCAGCGGTGGTGGCGGCGGTGGCCATGACGGTGGCGGTGGTGGTCGAAGCGGCTGCAGCAGTAGTTGCAGCGGCAGTAGCAACAGTAATGCAGAGAATATGAGAGAGAGAGAGAGAGAGAGAGAGAGAGAGAGAGAGAGAGAGATAGAGAGAGAGAAAGATTGGAGATATAGAGGAAAGGATAGGGAAAGAGAGAGAGAGTATGAACAGACAGGCAGGCACGACTGCAAGCAGACAGGCAAAGCATGCAAGCAGGCAGGCAGACAGGCAGACACAGGCAGGCAGGCAGGCAGACAGGCAGGCAGGCAGGCAGGCAGGCAGGCAGGCAGGCAGGCAGGCAGACAATTTACTTATGCCTTATCAAGTCAAACTACTTTATTAATAATTACCTTTGTCGTTTCTTGAACATGAAGAATTAGCTGCCGTTAGATTCAATGTTGTGAGATTCACTGAAGCATTCAAATTATGAAAGGTGAAGACAGCAACAAAACCAACACCTCTGAGAGCTAATTGTGCAGAACCATTTCGATATACTGACTGATTCTGGTTGGAGGTGTTTGAAACAGATAAGTTGAACGAGAGGTGTGAGGCGTTGACTACAGGTGCCCATGGCCATGGATGAATACGGTGATCAAAACTGATCAGGGTTGTAACATTCGACATCTGTAGGTTAATCATGTTTATATTTCCCATCGCTGTTTCGTTCAATGTAGCATTAGCCCATCTGAAACTGATGTTTCCATTGGTATGGTAAACGTTTTGCAATCGAATCCCTGTCATGGTGGATTTGTACACGGAAACTGTGACATTCTTAAGAGTCATGTGCAAAGTGACATTGGCTGGGATGTGACTCGAGTTTGGAGATGTGCTGTTTGCTAACTGTATTTGAACAAAAACCGTTTGCTTGGCTCCAGTCATGTTGAGCATGGCATATCCAGAGGGCGTCCTGAAGCTCACACTTCCGATAACATTTGGTGCAGTCAAATTAAATGTGTTCGTTATGTTCACTGAAATGAATTAAGATCATGTAAAGAATTAACAACAAGCATGTCATTTCAGTTTAGTATTGAAGTTAGTTTTTTAATAAAAACAGACGTACTAGTAGCAAAAGTAGTAGTAGCAAATGTAGCAGTGGCAACAGTACTGGTGGTGGTGGTGGTGGTGGTGGTGGTGTGGTGGTGGCGGCGGCGGCTTCGGCGGCGGTGGCCGTGACAGTGGCGGTGGCAGTGTTTGTGGTGGTGGTGGTGGCGGCGGCGGCGGTGGCCGTGACGGCGGCGGTGGTGGTCGAAGCGGCTGCAGCAGTAGTTGCAGCGGCAGCAGCAACAGTAATGCAGAGAATATGAGAGAGAGAGAGAGAGAGAGAGAGAGAGAGAGAGAGAGAGAGAGAGAGAGAGAGAGAGAGAGAGAGAGAGATTGGAGATATAGAGGAAAGGATAGGGAAAGAGAGAGAGAGTATGAACAGACAGGCAGGCACGACTGCAAGCAGACAGGCAAAGCATGCAAGCAAGCAAGCAAGCAAGCAAGCAAGCAAGCAAGCAAGCAGGCAGGCAGGCAGGCAGGCAGGCAGGCAGGCAGGCAGGCAGGCATGCATGCAGACAGGCAGGCAGGCAGACAATCTACTTATGCCTTATCAAGTCAAACAACTTTATTAATAGTTACCTTTGTCGTTTCTTGAACATGAAGAATTAGCTGCCGTTAGATTCAATGTTGTGAGATTCACTGAAGCATTCAAATTATGAAAGGTGAAGACAGCAACAAAACCAACACCTCTGAGAGCTAATTGTGCAGAACCATTTCGATATACTGACTGATTCTGGTTGGAGGTGCTTGAAACAGATAAGTTGAACGAGAGGTGTGAGGCGTTGACTACAGGTGCCCATGGCCATGGATGAATACGGTGATCAAAACTGATCAGGGTTGTAACATTCGACATCTGTAGGTTTATCATGTTTATATTTCCCATCGCTGTTTCGTTCAATGTAGCATTAGCCCATCTGAAACTGATGTTTCCATTGGTATGGTAAACGTTTTGCAATCGAATCCCTGTCATGGTGGATTTGTACACGGAAACTGTGACATTCTTAAGAGTCATGTGCAAAGTGACATTGGCTGGGATGTGACTCGAGTTTGGAGATGTGCTGTTTGCTAACTGTATTTGAACAAAAACCGTTTGCTTGGCTCCAGTCATGTTGAGCATGGCATATCCAGAGGGCGTCCTGAAGCTCACACTTCCGATAACATTTGGTGCAGTCAAATTAAATGTGTTCGTTATGTTCACTGAAATGAATTAAGATCATGTAAAGAATTAACAACAAGCATGTCATTTCAGTTTAGTATTGAAGTAAGTTTTTCAATAAAAACAGACGTACTAGTAGCAAAAGTAGTAGTAGCAAATGTAGCAGTGGCAACAGTACTGGTGGTGTGGTGGTGGCGGCGGCGGCTTCGGCGGTGGCGGCGGCGGCTTCGGCGGCGGCGGCGGTGGCCGTGACAGTGGCGGTGGCAGTGTGTGTGGCGGCAGCGGCGGCGGTGGCGGCGGTGGCCGTGACGGTGGCGGTCGAAGTGGCTGCGGCAGTAGTTGCAGCGGCAGCAGCAACAGTAATGCAGAGAATATATGAGAGAGAGAGAGAGAGAGAGAGAGAGAGAGAGAGAGAGAGAGAGAGAGAGATTGGAGATATAAAGGAAAGGATAGGGAGAGAGAGAGTATGAACAGACAGGCAGGCACGCCTGCAAGCAGACAGGCAAAGCATGCAAGCAAGCAAGCAAGCAAGCAAGCAAGCAGGCAGGCAGGCAGGCAGGCAGGCAGGCAGGCAGGCAGGCAGGCAGGCGGGCGGGCAGACAGGCAGGCAGCAGGCAGAGACAGACAGACAGGCAGGCAGGCAGGCAGGCAGGCAGACAATCTACTTATGCTTTATCAAGTCAAACAACTCTATTAATAGTTACCTTTGTCGTTTCTTGAACATGAAGAATTAGCTGCCGTTAGATTCAATGTTGTGAGATTCACTGAAGCATTCAAATTATGAAAGGTGAAGACAGCAACAAAACCAACACCTCTGAGAGCTAATTGTGCAGAACCATTTCGATATACTGACTGATTCTGGTTGGAGGTGCTTGAAACAGATAAGTTGAACGAGAGGTGTGAGGCGTTGACTACAGGTGCCCATGGCCATGGATGAATACGGTGATCAAAACTGATCAGGGTTGTAACATTCGACATCTGTAGGTTTATCATGTTTATATTTCCCATCGCTGTTTCGTTCAATGTAGCATTAGCCCATCTGAAACTGATGTTTCCATTGGTATGGTAAACGTTTTGCAATCGAATCCCTGTCATGGTGGATTTGTACACGGAAACTGTGACATTCTTAAGAGTCATGTGCAAAGTGACATTGGCTGGGATGTGACTCGAGTTTGGAGATGTGCTGTTTGCTAACTGTATTTGAACAAAAACCGTTTGCTTGGCTCCAGTCATGTTGAGCATGGCATATCCAGAGGGCGTCCTGAAGCTCACACTTCCGATAACATTTGGTGCAGTCAAATTTAATGTGTTCGTTATGTTCACTGAAATGAATTAAGATCATGTAAAGAATTAACAACAAGCATGTCATTTCAGTTTAGTATTGAAGTAAGTTTTTTAATAAAAACAGACGTACTAGTAGCTAAGGTAGTAGTAGCAAATGTAGCAGTGGCAACAGTACTGGTGGTGTGGTGGTGGCGGCGGCGTCGGTTAACTGATTATGGTTAACTAACACCAGGCATTACAGAAAACTTGATAATTTAATTTGGCCTCAAAACCGACAAAATTACATTGAAATACTTAATTCATTGCATACAGATAAGTACATCAATAAGAAACAGCTAAAGTATCTGCTAGGTGAGAACAATCCATAAAATCGTTCATTTTATATCTTGCCTAAAAATCCATAAACCTATCATCACCTGGTTAGATCGATTGACACCACCTGGAGGACCCATCATTTCAGACTGTGGCAGTGAGTCTTATGGCATTTCAGAATATATTGATTACTATTTAAAGCGCATTGCTAATAGACACAAGAGCTTTCTCAAGAACACAGAACACTTTCTTTCAAAGTTATCCAAATTGTCAGTTCCGAAAGATGCATATTTAGTCACATTAGACATAGATGCTATGTATACCAATATAGATATTGATGCTGGAGTCAATGCTATTAAGAATTCTTTTGTCAAATTTCTTGATCCAGATCGACCAGACACGGAAATTCTAAAATTATTAGAGTTAAGTCTTAAAGGAAACGATTTCCAATTTAATGGTGAAAATTACCTTCAAATCTGTGGATGCGCAATGGGTAAACGATTCAGCCCAATTTTGCTACGATTTATGTTGCGGAGTGAGTGGGAAGAGGAGGCACTGAACAAATCAACCAAAAAGCCTCTTCTTTACCTCAGATATCTAGATGACATCTTCATAATTTGGCAACATTCAGAAGACGACTTTTGGGAATTTTTTAGCATTTTAAATAACCAAGATTCAAACATCAAGCTAAAAGCTACTATTAGTGGAACATCAGTTGACTTTTTAGATGTCACGATCTATAAGGGTCCTCAATTTGACTCCTCTGGAAAATTAGAATATAAAGTATTCTTTAAGCCATACGGACTCCCATCAGCTGCTTCACAAAAAATCATTTCATCCTCCACACACATTTAAAGGTTTGATCAAATCACAAATCATAAGATTCTTTCGAAACTCTAGCAACAGGTAAGATCTGAATGGTGCATGCTCTACTCTGTTTGATGCTTTGAAAGCACGAGGCTATTCAGCCCGTTTTCTTCGAAAAATTAAAGCAGACACCATCAATGAGCTTGAAAATCTAAAACCTCATAGCGGACCCGAGTTTGAACCTGTCCAAATTAAACACAATAAACCAATCATGTGCGATGGATCAGTTTCTAAATGCGACAAAAACAGATGCAAAGTCAACAACTATATTGTAAACCAACAAACATTCCTGAGTTTTCAAACTAAAAATGAATATCATATCCGAACAAATATGCATTGTGATTCTGAGAATGTGGTCTATTTGATCAATTGTGCCCTTTGCCAGAAAGAGTATGTTGGTGAAACAAAAAATGCATTTAGAGTGCGTGCTAGACGCCACGTTTCTGATATTAACACCTCAGCAGATACGCCAATTGCTCAACATTTCCAACTTCCTGATCATTCAGTTGAGCATCATTTTGAAATTATGCCAATAGAACAGATTCCGACCTTCGATAGTGAAGAAGAAACGAGTTCGTTTCGCAAAATACGAGAAGGCCATTGGATTAGAACACTCAACACACGTGTCATG
>CM067372.1:104476810-104526810 GCA_034401795.1 Chaetoderma sp. LZ-2023a | reverse complement strand
AGAGAGAGAGCGCGCCTGCGCGCAATGAAGGGGGAGAGAGAGAGAGAGAGCGCGTGCAATGAAGAGAGAGAGAGAGAGAGCGCGTGCGCAATGAAGAGAGAGAGAGAGCGCAATGAAGAGAGAGAGAGCGCGCGCAATGAAGAGAGAGAGAGAGAGAGCGCAATGAAGAGAGAGAGAGAGAGCGCACGCACAATGAAGAGAGATAGAGAGAGAGCACGCACAATGAAGAGAGAGAGAGCGCGCGCAATGAAGAGAGAGAGAGCGTGCGCAATGAAGAGAGAGAGAGAGAGCACGCGCAATGAAGAGAGAGAGAGAGAGAGTGTGCGCAATGAAGAGAGAGAGAGAAAGTGCGTGCAATGAAGAGAGAGAGAGAGAGAGAGAGAGCGCGCGCAATGAAAAGAGAGAGAGAGAGAGAGCGCGCGCAATGAAGAGAGAGAGAGAAAGAGAGAGCGCGCAATGAAGAGAGAGAGAGCGTACGCAATGAAGAGAGAGAGAGAGAGCGCGCGCAATGAAGAGAGAGAGAGAGCGCGCAATGACGAGAGAGAGAGAGCGCGCGCAATGAAGAGAGAGAGAGAGCGTGCGCAATGAAGAGAGAGAGAGAGTGCGCGCAATGAAGAGAGAGAGAGCGTGCGCAATGAAGAGAGAGAGAGTGCGCGCGCAATGAAGAGAGAGAGAGCGTGTGCAATGAAGAGAGAGAGAGAGAGAGAGAGTGCGCGCAATGAAGAGAGAGAGAGAGAGAGAGAGCACGCACACAATGAAGAGAGAGAGAGAGCGCATGCGCAATGAAGAGAGAGAGCGCGCGTGCAATGAAGAGAGAGAGAGAGCGCGCGCGCAAGGAAGAGAGAGAGCGCGCACAATGAAGAGAGAGAGAGAGAGCATACGCACAATGAAGAGAGAGAGAGAGAGCGCGTGCGCAATGAAGAGAGAGAGAGAGAGCGCGCGCGCAATGAAGAGAGAGAGAGAGAGAGCGCGTGCAATGAAGAGAGAGAGAGAGAGCGCGCGCAATGAAGGGAGAGAGAGAGAGAGCACGCGCAATGAAGAGAGAGAGAGCGCGCGCGCAATGAAGAGAGAGAGAGAGCGCAATGAAGAGAGAGAGAGAGCGCGCAATGAAGAGAGAGAGAGAGAGAGAGAGCGCGCACGCAATGAAGGGGGAGAGAGAGAGAGCGCGCAATGAAGAGAGAGAGAGAGAGCGCGTGCGCAATGAAGAGAGAGAGAGAGCGCAATGAAGAGAGAGAGAGAGCGCGCAATGAAGAGAGAGCGAGAGAGAGCGCAATGAAGAGAGAGAGAGAGCACGCACAATGAAGAGAGAGAGAGAGAGCACGCACAATGAAGAGAGAGAGAGAGCGCGCGCAATGAAGAGAGAGAGAGCGCGCGCAATGAAGAGAGAGAGAGAGAGCACGCGCAATGAAGAGAGAGAGAGAGAGTGTGCGCAATGAAGAGAGAGAGAGAGAGAAAGTGCGTGCAATGAAGAGAGAGAGAGAGAGAGAGCGCGCGCAATGAAGAGAGAGAGAGAGAGAGAGCGCGCGCAATGAAGAGAGAGAGAGAAAGAGAGAGCGCGCAATGAAGAGAGAGAGAGCGTACGCAATGAAGAGAGAGAGAGAGAGCGCGCGCAATGAAGAGAGAGAGAGAGCGCGCAATGACGAGAGAGAGAGAGCGCGCGCAATGAAGAGAGAGAGAGAGCGTGCGCAATGAAGAGAGAGAGAGAGAGTGCGCGCAATGAAGAGAGAGCGTGCGCAATGAAGAGAGAGAGAGTGCGCGCACAATGAAGAGAGAGAGCGTGTGCAATGAAGAGAGAGAGAGAGTGCACGCAATGAAGAGAGAGAGAGAGCACGCGCAATGAAGAGAGAGAGAGAGAGCGCGCACAATGAAGAGAGAGAGAGAGCGCGCAATGAAGAGAGAGAGAGAGCACGCGCAATGAAGAGAGAGAGAGTGCGCGCAATGAAGAGAGAGAGAGGGCACGCAATGAAGAGAGAGAAAGAGAGAGAGCGCGCGCAATGAAGAGAGAGAGAGAGAGACAGAGAGAGAGAGAGCGCGCGCAATGAAGAGAGAGATAGAGAGAGCGTGCGCAATGAAGAGAGAGAGAGTGCGCGCGCAATGAAGAGAGAGAGGGAGAGAGAGCGTGCGCAATGAAGAGAGAGAGAGAGAGAGCATGCGCAATGAAGAGAGAGACAGAGAGAGAGAGAGCGCGCGCAATGAAGAGAGAGAGAGCACGCGCAATGAAGAGAGAGAGAGCGTGCGCAATGAAGAGAGGGAGAGAGCGCGCGCAATGAAGAGAGAGAGAGCGTGCGCAATGAAGAGAGAGAGAGAGCGCGCGCAATGAAGAGAGAGAGAGCGCGCGCAATGAAGAGAGAGAGAGAGCGCATGCGCAATGAAGAGAGAGAGAGAGCATGCGCGCAATGAAGAGAGAGAGAGAGAGAGCGCGCGCAATGAAGAGAGAGAGAGCGCGCGCGCAATGAAGAGAGAGAGAGCACGCATGCAATGAAGCGAGAGAGAGAGAGAGAGCGCGCGCGCAATGAAGCGAGAGAGAGAGCACGCGCGCAATGAAGAGAGAGAGAGAATGCGTGCGGCAATGAAGAGAGAGAGAGCGCGCGGGACAATGAAGAGAGAGAGAGAGAGTGCGCGCGCAATGAAGAGAGAGAGAGAGAGCGCGTGCGCAACGAAGAGAGAGAGAGCGCACGCAATGAGGAGAGAGAGAGAGCGCGCGCAGGCAATGAAGAGAGAGAGAGAGAGCGCGCGCGCAATGAAGAGAGAGAGAGAGCGCGCGTGGAATGAAGAGAGAGAGAGAGCGCATGCACAATGAAGAGAGAGAGGAGCGCGCATGCAATGAAGAGAGAGAGAGAGAGAGAGAGCGTGCGCGCAATGAAGAGAGAGAGAGAGCACGCGCGCAATGAAGAGAGAGAGAGAGCGCGCGCGCAATGAAGAGAGAGAGAGCGTGCGCACAATGAAGAGAGAGAGAGAGTGCGCGCGCAATGGAGAGAGAGAGAGAGCGCGCACGCAATGAAGAGAGAGAGAGAGAGCGCGTGTGCAATGAAGAGAGAGAGAGCACGCGCGCAATGAAGGGAGAGAGAGAGAGCGCGCGCAATGAAGAGAGAGAGAGAGAGAGCGCGCGCAATGAAGAGAGAGAGAGAGCACGCGCAATGAAGAGAGAGAGAGCATGCGCGCAATGAAGAGAGAGAGAGCGCGCGCAATGAAGAGAGAGAGAGCGCACGCAATGAAGAGAGAGAGAGCGCGCGCGCAATGAAGAGAGAGAGAGAGCGCGCAATGAAGAGAGAGAGCGCGCGCGCAATGAAGAGAGAGAGAGAGCGCGCGTGCAATGAAGAGAGAGAGAGAGCGCGCAATGAAGAGAGAGAGAGCGCGCGTGCAATGAAGCGAGAGAGAGAGAGCGCGCAATGAAGTGAGAGAGAGAAGAGGGGGGGGGAGGGAGGGAAGGAGAGAGAGAAGCAATGAGCAGAGCAGATGGGCAAATCTAGAACCCAACAGTCTTGATCCCAGTGAAAAGACGGATGATGGCATGGAACAAGACATAACCTCAGGTAAGTTGCTCAAAGCTTTAAGGAATCTCAAGAAGAAAAAGTATCCTGGGCCAGATAACATCACCAATGAAATGCTGAAACACCTGGGAGATGAAGCACTCAACAAACTCCTGGAAATCCTTAACCACAGCTGGAAGTCTGGAACTGTCCCACAAATATGTAAAGATGCAATCATGGTGGCCATCTACAACAACGATAAAAGCAACCAGTTACATACCAATCAGCTTGACAAGTTGTGTAGGAAAAGTAATGGAGAGAATTGTCAACAAACGTATATCGTGGAATCTAGAAGCAACCCATGTACTGGTGCAACAACGGTTTTGGATAGACTGAAGACCAGGTCACATATCTTTCTCAAAAAGTAGAGGATGCTCTTCATGGGGAAAAGATTGTTGTTGCAAGCTGGATTGACCACCAAAAGGCATTCGACAAGGTATGGAAGGACGGCCTCCTTGTGAAATTGAAATGAAACAACATCATAGGAAAAATGTTCAGATGGGTAAGGCAGTATCTACGTAACAGAACAACCCGGGTTGAGGTGAATAGCAGCAGAAGCAGAAAGGTCTTCCTAAGGTATGGAGTCCCGCAAGGCGGTGATCTCTCCTTCAACGCCGAAGCGGAGGAAAAGAGCTGGCAAAAAGGGCCACTCTTTTGTTCAACAAAAATGCAAGGGAAAAAGACCATCCTAGTGAAAATATAATTAACGTGATGCATACTAGTTTACCTGAAGACGGGGCGAGTGACTCCCAGAGGATTCACAAGTCTTATGTCATTCTAAGATACTGCATTAGTAGGTGCTGCTTTTATTTATGTGGGCCTTCTGCCATTCTAACCTATCATTTAGGCTTTAGAAATGAGAACTAGTTTAGGCCGCAAGTGGCAGAGATTCCTACCTATCATTAGACATCACTATCCAATGGGCGGAGACGCCCGCTTCCTGTGGGTTGCCTTGGAAAGCATCTACCTTCATGGACAGCAAGCATGCATGTTACGTCACAACACATCTGATACTGGGTGAGACTCCAGATGTCCTACTTCAAAAGCACATAAAACATCACTGGACGATGGCTACATTTCACACAAGCAAATTTAATAACTGACATATCGTTACGGTGGGGGTAGAGAGGTGAATATCCACTGCGAGTGTCCTTTCTGTGCAGGCATGGCAGATTCCAAAATCGTGCCCAGACACTTCAATGAGTTGGGTGAAGATGCGCGTCTCGTCCGTCACCAATCCTATGGACTTAACTATTGACCTGGCGTTAGGTTTATGTTCCAATATGCCCAATATGCACTGCGGGCTGGGAATTAACATACTCTACTATAATAATAAAAATAATAATAATAATAATAATAATAATAATAATAATAATAATAACTACATGTTTTCGCAGTGCTTTCCTTCTTTGGCAAAGTGTCTAATTACTAAGTATCTGAAGATACAGTGGGATATGTATGTAACCCCACACTTTGGTTATCACTGCTCGAAAACCTCTGATAGTTTGCTTTGCCAGAGTCGGATCAGTACAACGTGCAGGTGGGATATCCAAACAATTAAGAAGCCTTGTGGCTGAGTGGATCGTGGAAAGAGACAATAACTTGATAAATGTGAGGCCCTATAGGTATTTGGCCAATTTTACACAACCTTGCCAGTGTGCGGGGCTAGATTAGCACACAGTCGGAAAAGAGGCATACACTATATGTCTCCTAATGAAGAAATTGTCCCTGACCACTTTAACCTATCCTATGGAGCTGAATAGAAAGGTTTAGTCAGTAACATGCCGGGCTCAAATCTTTAGAGCATGGTCAGCGACCTCAGTGTAAAATTGTTGGTGGCGGGAATAAGTGATGCATATATTGTTGTTGTTTAGTATTTCTTAGCGTACTGCGGTCCAAAGTAAAACATATGAACTGGATGGCTACTTGCCATATACATAACTAACCCTTACAATGGAACAATATCACAGTTTTACAGAATGATTTAAACGTGGTAGTGAGTATTTTAAGGTCAATAACCTATAACGGTGTGGTTAGTTAGGCACCTTCAGTAAACAAGGATAATATAGACAGTTAATAAAGAAATTATAAGTTGTGGTCCGAAGACTGGTGCGGTACCTATTCGTCATCAGTACCTTATACGGACATAAATAATGACGATAAGACATATTATGTATAATTACTTGAGTACCTAGTAGTTACTTGGACAGAACAGGCTACTATGTTACTGACATTGAGGCACTACCTACACGTAGCACGAGTTGACATATTCTCTGAGGATGGAAAGTTTCCGCATGCAGATCTCTGCAGCTAGTTTCCGTAGATTGGTCTCCACATGCTGACATGATGATACGGTATAAACTCAGGACGGTAACACAGAGCGAGGCAGTGATGTCTACTAGATCATCTCTATAACTAAATCAAGATTTAAACGGTGTGAAGAAAGTTCTCCATCCGACGACGGAAGCATAAATGTTAAGCATAACCCATTAACAGGTAGGGTTGCTACATATAATATTTCTATGCATGTGCATTTTGAAGCACATGGTGCGGGGTGCGTCGTATAGCTCTTGCAGCGCATCAGGCAAAGTCTACTAAGCTGTGGTCGAAAAGTTAATAAGTTAATTCACACGGCATGCAGTGCAGTGGTTTGATCCCCACTTTTGCGTGGTCGGCAGATCCGGCGAGCCATCCACCAAGAAACATCGCTGCTCTACATTATGTAGAAGTTTACATAATAAGTCCGAGGACCCTCCCGCCGAAAGTTCCGCTTATAGGTCTTTGTAAATGGGAACCATGCTTTAGTTTTTTATTGCTCCCGGATGGCTGTCTAGGAGCATCCAGAATTGATTAGTGCTGCTTAGCCGAGGACTGCTTTCCAGAGTGAGCTGAACTGAAAGCCGTGCGGAACCAAGATGATGTGCTGAATCTATTCGTTGGTATTTCAGTCCACTCATCAAGCTCCCACTCTTAGGGCCAGTCCTCGACTTTCGGCCTCCACGCCAACGGTGCTCCTGATCTTTCACCCCCTTTTATACTTGCTGTGATGTCAGAGCTGGCTACCTGAACCAACCAGAGATCGCGGTGCCAACCAATCAGCGAGCTAGAATACTGTGACAATACACAATTATCTATGTATTATTGTGTAGAGTGACGTAGTAAGTGATGTGTACACAAATCACTATCTATCTAGCTATGTATATATACGCGACTACGACGTTATAGAAATATTTTGAGCATAATTTGACGGGGAGAATCGACGATAACTCGTCCATTTCTGAGCCGATTTAAAAATTGTTTGAAGTTTTAAAAAGCTCGTAAAATTCTGGTCTTATTAGATGACAGGGATGACGAAGAGAATTTATTTTACAAGTACTTACGAGTACCAACTCGGTACACTATAGGTACACACTCGCTCCCGACCTCAACGCACACGTGTCGCCAGGGAAGTGTCGAGTGCGCGCATGCGCACTACGCGTTCTAACGAAATTAGTCATTTTCACGACGAAATACCTCTCGTATAGGCCCATACACACTTATTGCTCTACCCAGGGGGTGCGCTTCTGGGAAAGAATCCAGGACGGGCAGCCCATACCCAGCTTGGCTGGGACAGCCAGTACCCATCCGGTTAATCAGCGCTACACCACTCCCTCCTAGTTTGACATCCGTGGCAAATGATCACGCACCACGGATCACATGCACGGATGCACGCTAGGTGGGGATTATAGACTTCTCGGGTAGGCCTGTGGCCTGTGAGGAGTAGGCGGGGGTGGGGGCGTGGGAGGCATACCTTTAGTTTTAATCTTTGACCTGGAATTATTTTTCCAGATCTTTTCTTTTTTTGTTTTCATTTCTTGCTGCGTGCATACTCTTATTCTGATCACTGATTGCCTAGCACAATAGCTTGCATGGGTGTACTCTTTGGGTGCGGATAATTATTTTCTCCGCAGAGAACACCCAAGCTCCAATGTACCCAATTTAAAGTTATAATATAAAACCGTGAAAACAATTATTTTAATCCCGTAAGGAGCATCCCTGATAATATTTCAATTACCTGCGCATCCTGGGTAAACAAGTGGATGTGCAACATGTATACTGATTAATATAAATATATTATTATATATATAAAATATGGCCCATTGTGGTGGGTCCATACGGGCAGCTCTCGCTGACCCACAAGCCATCCCATCGTCCTAAGGCAGGAAGAAAAATAATAAGAAAAGTAGAATGATAATAAAGAAAAAAAGACTAGTTCATCAGGCAGCCCCAGCGTAGCTGAGACCGCATGACGGGATTATTACATTACTTTGATGTGGTGCATTGTGTACTTACGTGACACACGACGTGTTTACGATGCAAGGATCCGCAGTGATCATTTTGTGTGAGACACAGCTGTGCAAGAATATTGCACAGCTGTGTAGGAGGACCATAGTCATCCTAGGGACTGGGATTCAATCATTAAAACATATATAATAAGTAAGAAGAATATTTCAAAAATAATAAAATATAATAATGTAATATTCCATGATTCGCACAACTACTGATTAATTCTGCTGCATCAGTGGCAGAAATGCCCACACATATCTGCTGTGAAGTTCCCCCAGCGAGTCTGGGTACCACAGCTTGTAGTGGAGGGTCGTGGCGGATGTACTACACTGGCTGATATCTCACCACTAAATATGACCCTATCTGGAATGTTTGTGACACTTGATGATGCGTGAGATGCGGTGGCTAGACTGAGAATGTTCGTGGTAGTAACTAGTGCTGCAGATTGTGGTGTTGGCGTGGTGATCGCTGTCATGACTGTCGTGGTGGAAGTGGTCAATGATGTTCCTAAGGTGGTGAGACGTATGACTGGATGTGGGAGAGATGCTGCTGCGGCGACGGTTTGAGACAAATGTTTTCGGATCTTCGCGGACTTTAGTAACCGACTGGCCATGGTTCGCGGTACTGGAAGGATCTCCTGTGAATGTGCGATACATTTTCGCCCAGCGTATAAACGGTCTGGTGTCGTGGACTTGCGGATAGCTGGATCAGTGAGGCTGGTGTGCTGTGATGACATGAAGATGCTGGGTGCAGTGGTGACTGTAGCTACCTGCTCCATGTGGCCGTTCCCTTCATCAATAATAAGATCGTCAGGAGATGGTGACCATGGATAATGCGATAGCTCCACGTCTGGAGGCGATGTGATCACTGGGATTGGCCAGCCGACGGTGGGTGTTGACGTTGCTGTGGGTGCGGATGCAGTGGCGGTTGCTGATGCTGGCGACTTGCGGGTGGATGATGATGTGGCGACTGCGGGTGCTTCTGGACTGGAACGTGCAGGTGATATCTGTACCTTTCCTGTACTGGCTACCGGAGTGGATGGCGCTGATGGTGGTGACGTAACTGTTGCTGCATAATGTCGGAAAGCATGACGTGCTGTAGCTACGGTGGCGGTGGTGATTGAACGGTGGCGGGTGCTTTCTGGGTGTTGACATGTGGTGTTCTTTGTTCTGGCCATCTTTTCAGTTGGGAGTACTTTTATCGGAAGCCTGGTCTCGAAACGAGTGGCCAGCACTTCAATGTGCTCACTTCCTTCTCCCGGAATCAAGATTACTTCTAGAACACGATGTTTATACTTTAACATGTGTGTTACCCCGTAGCGGGTTGCGGTAGAGAGATACCGACAGTCTGCACAAAAAGCACGTTGAAATAAATGGTCTCTGTTGACATGTAGTGTTAAATCAGAATTATGCATGCAGGTGCGGGTGCACTGCTGTCCGCTGGATTGAACCACGACACATGGAAACTTCTTTGCAGACGAAGGCGACACCGACTCTTCTGATGCATCTGATAAAGCCAGGTCCTCGTGGAGAGACATTTTACTCCCTCATGATAATTGCAGTGCGGGTAGCCTACCATAATCTAATTCCCCATCTCTTCATAAACCTTCCAGGCCTAGTAATATAGTAATGAAATAATAATAATTAAAAACAGCAGAATTTGGTGTTCGACACGAAAGAAGCCTAATGCTATGTGTTCTTCCCTGGTGTCGAGTTTCGACGGGAAGACGAAGTTGCAGACTCCTTTTTATATGATTTGGTGATGTCACAGGTGGGTGGATGACCACACCCGAAAGTTCTAGGGTGATTCGGCCACGCCCTACATGGAAAGTTTCAGTTTATGTATTTCTGGAGTCAGATGAATTATTCCTCCCGCATGAAGGGAGTACTTTTGATTATAGGAAGAATGGTCTATTAACTTCGTCTTTATTCTGTGGGATTTTAATTCTCTGATCAATGTAAAAACTTGGAACTACTTATTCCCGTGGAGGCTCACCTTTTAATTAGAGTGAACCGGTTTTACAGATTGGATGCTTATAAACTCGCCTCTCTTAATTTCAGGCCAGAGCACCCGATGGGGTGCATGAGAGTGCAGTAACGTCAGCGGCAATTGCCCCAACCCACCCCTCTCAACCCTCCATCACGCCATGGTAGTTAGTATATTGGGCAGCTCTTTTGTTTAAAGCCTTAGATCCAATTTACTGGAAATAACAGTAACGCCACGTGTTTCTTATAAACACGTGGTTGATCAGAAACTTTTATATTGTTTACATTAATGGCAGAGTGTTGATGCCGATGAATCTTTGTTGTTGATGCGAAAGATGGAAATATATGTTTTAACTTCTGTTCTTTTGAAACAGCGTCCCTATATTGCACGAGTTCTTATATATGTCTGTAGATAGGTAGTTCTCAGCCCATGTTGATGTGTGGCTGGAATGCAGGTAAGAGAATTTGTGAAATTCTCCCTGTCATTATACTGTCGAGGTTTTGATGCTTCTTTATCAGCCCGTGTGTTAATGATCGGAATACACGGATGGTATACACGGTAGAACTATGGTGTTCTAATCAAAACGACGACAGTAAAACTGTATGTAATTTATTGTGCAGTTTAAACGACCTCATGACTTGCAGGAGAATCAAGTTACTGGCCCCCGACAAGCTGGTCGTGTTTCTCGAGCAGGTGGGCTGCCAAGCATCCTCCATTATAGGTAGGACTAGCCCCATCCCTACCTTGACTACACATTTTTAATAATTACCTACAGCTCGGAAATAATGCGTTCACACAGTTTACAATTTACAATACCGTTGCATGGAGATTGTGAATACAGTCAACCTGAGTGTCTGTGTTTCTATCGTGATGGTGAATTTGATTGATACGTGTGGCTGGTTATTTGTGGATGAATCCTGCGCTGTAGTGAAAATGGGACATTGTTATTCCTCCCGGGTGCGGGAGGGGTGGCTGCGGTGCAATGACAACTTTATCGGACATGTTGTATTTCGCTCTGTAATGGCCAAGCCCGTGGGCGGGACAGAGTTACTTTAGAGCACGGATGACCTAAAGGATGCTGTTGTAACTTTGATCAATCCATTATCAAATTCAACATTTCAGTAGTAAATTCCTACTTGTGGCTGACGACACTGCAGGCATCTTATTCTCTTAATAATATTGACTGTTATTACATGTAGATGATATGTAATATTTTTAGCTGTTTCTATATGACGCGAGGTGAGGGTGTGTGTTGGAGGTGGAGTTCCCTCGTAACGCGTACTGTAGATGGCTGTGTATACTCCTCTTGTCCGTATAATCAGTCTCTCCGCACTGGACAAGCGGTGATTGCGGGAGAATGTTGGCTGGTGTTGTTAATGATCGTGTCTTGTTGTTGGGAGATTCGGACTGCTGTATGATGCTGTCATAATGCGAGGTGGGCGTACTCCATGTTTTCATGCTGGTGAATGCTGAGTCTGTTGTTATTGCGGGAAATCACGTGTGCAGGAGGAATTAATCCTCCCGCATCTGTGCAGATGGAATGTTGAAGGAAATTTTCGAATTAAAAATGCTAGGTGCTGCTATATTCTGTTGCTGTCGATGTTATATGTCCTTGTTTATCCTTCACGTAACTGTGGATGTATGTGATGTTCGCGCAATGATAAATTGATGTATCCAGCCTTGCGAGCCGGTGTGCTCTGTATGTGACTGGCGTTCTGTCTGTAGTGTGATGTCCTGACTGCTCACGAGTGGGGGGGGGGGTGGAATGAGTGGCCAATTACACGACGGTTGGTATCTTGTCATAATTTTTAGACACTGGGAAAATTAGAGCCGAGAGTCTGCTGAACAGGCTGCTTCCCTGCCATGGGAGGTATGGTTGGTCTGTGCGGTGCAGGATGCCACCTTCTCTGTAGCAGCAGTCTCTCTCATATCTGAAGATTGATTGTCAACAGATGACGAGTGGAGTGTGAAATGGATGGGGTCGATGATGTCTGAACTTGGTGTGTAGATGAGGGACGCGAGTTGGATTTGAAGCGTTGGTGTGACTACTGGAGATGGTGTCACTTGGATGGTGTGTGGTCTCGCGATTTCGGGGCGCGGTCAGGTACACCAAGTTGTATGGTCCTGCTGTTCTAGACATGCCAAGGCCTCATCTGGCCTCTTCACTTCCATGCTATTCATTACATGTTCCACCCCACAGGAAGCATAGCTTGGGTCAGCCTCAGCTTCCGCCTGTGGTAACTCTATAGGGGGGGTTATAGCATGAAGTGGGTGGGAGTGGGGAAAGGTCAGAGAAACAACTTTTCCATCCATCCCCTTAGACAAAACAAATGAGAAAGTCTTCAGATACGACTTCCCAGATCGACTAAAATGAGGATGTACTTATTTCCTTCATCCATCGTATTCAAGGGTCCGAGCACGTCAATACCCACTCGCTCCCATGGTGCTCCAACAACCTTAATTTGAGGTGGGGCTATATTGTGGTGGCCAACAGCACGTCTTTGGCATGGAATACATTTGACAACCCATGCCTTCACACTATCGTTAATCCTGATCCAGTGGAATCTCTGTTTTATCCACATAACTGTTCTTTCAATGGCTAGATGTCCTGTGTTATCATGCAGTTGGGATAGGATTGTGTCACGATTACATTCTGGAATCACCAGATGGTTGTTGATGTAGAGAACATTGTTATTCATATGACAGTCTCTGAACCGCTGGTTGTAGTACTTGGCCATCGTGGATAATGGTGTGACAGATTCACAGAGAGAACGTACCGCCTCCTGGATCCATGCGTGTATGTGTCGTGTTTGTGCATCTGTTGCTTGTTCATGAGCGACTTTCTCCGGATTCCACTCTGCACACTGCAATTCGGGGAACTCGGGAGATGGCTGTGTAGACTGTGTCATGGTTGCGGCCTCTTGTTGTTTTCCCTTGAGCCCGGTTCTGTTCAAGGCATCGGCATTTCCATGTAACTTGCGGGAACGGTGAACAACATTAAAGTTAAAGGCCTGCAGGGATTCCTGCCATCTCGCTACCTGGCCCTCCGGATTCTTGAGGTTCCTGAGCCAGCGTAGTGAGGCATGGTCTGTATGGAGGGTGAATGGGCGGCCGTACAGAAAGTGTTTGTAATACTTGACGAAATATACTGCCGCAAGTAGGTCTCACTTCGTGGTCGCATACCTCCTTTCTGTTTTGTTGAGCATACGTGAACCATAACCCAGTATCTGCTCCTTTCCATTCTCTGTGACCTGAGATAGAACCGTGCCAATAGCACAAGCTGACACATCCGTGTCCAAGATGAAATCGAGGTTAGGGCTAGGATGAGCAAGAATCGGTGCAGTCGACAATGCCCTGAAGGAACCTTCACACTCACTCGTCCACTCGAATGGTCGATCTTTTTCGGTGATTTTGAATAGTGGAGATGCAATCTCGCTGAAATGATGGATGTATCTGCGATAGTACTGACAGAGACCGAGAAAACTCCAAGTTTCAGTGACCGAAAATGGCGTTTGCTACTCAGCTACTGCCTTAGTTTTTGATGGCTGAGTAACCACTCCATCACCGGATATGACGTATCCCAGAAACTCGACGCTCTGTCTGAAAAGATAACATTTCTTGGGTTGTGATTTAAATTGGCCATGCAGAATTGAGAAAGCACGGTGTGTCCAAATGTGTTAGTGTTTGCTCAAATGAAGACGCAAAGACGATTACGTCGTCGATGTAGCACAGACAGATTTCCCATTGCAGGGTAGTCAATACCTACTCAATGAGGCATTCAAAAGTTCCAGGGAGCATTGCACAGGCCAATAGGGCATCTTGCAGAATTGGAAAAGACCATCACTACATACGAATGCGGTCTTTTCCATGTCAGCTTCATCCATGGCCACTTGCCAGTAACCACTAGCCAAATGAAGGGTAAAAAACTACTTGGCTCCAGACAAGGAATCCAAGGCCTGATCTATTCTAGGTAATGAATACGCATCTTTAATGCTAAGATCATTAAGGCTGTGGTAGTCTATACAAAGCCGCAAGGATCCGTCCTTTTTGCCTGCTAGTACTATGGGGATGCTGATGGTTCGATTATTCTGGTCCGCAACATGTCATTCACTTGCTAGTGCACTTCCACTTCTTTGTGAATGGGAAGACGTCATACCGGTTGTCGTACTGGCCGATTACTTCCTGAGTCGATGGAGTGTCGCACTAGGTGAGTTTCTCCGTGATCCATGTCTCCGGCTGAGAAACTATCACAATACTTATAAGGTAATGCTCGTGTATGTCGTTTTTGTGATTGCATCAATCCTACTGTGGCACATAGATACAAATCATGTAGAGGCTCTGGTAGGTCATCGGTAGTCATTGTAGGTGTTGTTGTGGGTGCGGGTGTTTCCAGTGAAATCATGTCCACAAAGTGGCCACAACGGACTCCTGGTTCAAGGGTAATTGGGTCCACTGTGCCATTGAACACACGAAATGGTATGTGTTCTTTGTTGGTGGTGTCCACGATCATACGGGGACTTGCACATTGTGAGGCTATCATGTAATCAGGGTCGGGTTCCAGCATGGTGGTGTGAGTGTTGCTTCCTAACAGTGGTGCGGTGGCCCATAAGATTTGTTCTTGTCCCGGCTCAACTGTGGCACTACTTGACAATATTAGTTTGCATGTATCATATAATGACGATTCCGGTCCAAGGGGTATCCGTCGGCCCTGTATGTCGAGCTCTTGTTGCCAGCAGTGTATAACGGCTTCACTGGCACTGAGAAAATCAGAGCCGAGCAGGGCATCATTTAGCATAGAGGCGATGACAACTCGCTGAATGAACTGTATCTCCTCTATCTGTATCACGAGGTTAACTACACCAGCCACGGGTATATCGGCTCCCGTAGCTGTTTGCAAAAAGATGTTAGTAGACCTAAGGGGTGGCTTCTTATGAGGTAGGATGCTTTCATATAAGCGCTTGTTGAAAATGGTGATAGAAGCTCCAGTGTCAATGGTGGCAGTGGTGCAAACACCGCTAAACAGACAGGCACATTTGTAAAAACCTTTCCTATGTACCTGCAGAGGAGTTTCCAATTATGCTGTCTGAAAGAGTGCTTTTGGAGCAGCATCATTCTGTACATAGTTGGCTTGTTTTCGAATAGCTTCCCGTAGTGCGTGTGAAGGCTGAGTGAGGAATGGGCCAGCCCATTGTCGCTGCGAGTGCTTTGGTGATGACGGAGCTGGTGGTAGCAGTAGCATTTGAGATGTTGCTGATTCGGCGTATGTAGTGTTAGTGTAGACAGTGGTGCAGACAGGATTCTGACGATCATGGATAAGTGCCACCCGGGCGAGCCACTTCTTGCAATGCATCATTGGATGTTTGGTTGATGCACAGAAGAAACAGTGTTGCCAAGGAATCCGTGCATATTTACGGCAGTGCCTTCGCTTATGAATCCATGACGCGGATTGTACATTTTCTCCTGAATCACTGCTGCATGTAGATGCGAGAGAGGATTCTGTATGGGGTGGTGTGTTGCATACCACCAAGGGACACCGAGAATCCGGTGTCTTGGTTGCAGGACGTGGTGCTTGCAAAAACGTTGTTTCAGTGGAGGTGCTACAACCTACCACTGCCGTTTTACACAGGAAAGAAGGTTTGTTAGATGCGGATGTTGCGGGGTCACTTTTTCTGCTAGAAGGGAATGGCGGTGCTGCTGATGTGGGGGTATCTTAGGCACTGGCATGTGTGAAGCCAGGTGCGCATGTGTGAGCGAGAATGTAGATGATTGACGATTGTTGTAGGCCATCGGACGTTGTTGTACGGAGGCCACAGTTGAGCCGGGTTGTGAGAACAGTTTGTCCGGCTGTGGGGTTTGGCAGTCAGTGGTCGGAGTTGTTGACGGAGGGTGGTTGGGACATCGTTCCCTCCAGTGGCCTGACTGATCGCATTCGAAACACGTGTTCGATGGCGGTGCTGTGTTGGTCGTGGATGCTGTCCTAGTGTTTGATGTTGCAATTGTCGTGCTCAATGTAGTTACCAGATTAGTGAGTGCTGAGATCTGTTTATTTATCTCGTCTATCCATTCATGTACTTTTGGTCTAGTGCCATTATTTTGCTGGTTCCCGCGTCCTGGGGCTCCGTTGTGACCTCCTCTGTGGCCACGCCCCCTTCCTCTAGGCACGTGATTCTGGTTATTGTTTTGGGTTTGCTGTGTTTGATTTTGTTGTTCGGTGGATGCTGATGTAGTCGTAGTGCTTGTGTCGGTCGTGTTGCCTTGATTGGTGTCACTCATCTCATTTATTGGGTGTAGCTGACGGCGATTGTTCTTCTCCCACTCCAAGAAGTTTTCGATCCATACCACAGTTGCCATACATTGTTGAAGGCTCCCATGATCTGTGAGAAATAACTTCTCCTTCAGAGCGGATTCTCTGCTTAATGCATCGATAAATGTGTCTAAATGAAGAAGGGTGACGTCCTCGATTTTTGTGCTGGGATACGCTCATGTGACTAATCTCCGGATCTGACTAGCCAACTCCGGCAGTGTTTCTCCCGAATGTCATCTGAGGTTCTCCAACTGTAGGTGACTCGTTTCCCCAAGCGCCATGTCGCCGAACCGTTCTTAGAGTGTACTTTCCAGCTCTGTGTAGGTGGGTGTATAGTCAGCTCTGAGATCCGCAAGAACCTGTAGCGCTTTGCCTGAGAGTTTCGTACCCAAGTATTCCCCCATTTGTTTATTTGTCCACTTGTAGTTTGCCCAGTCATCTTCCCCGCTAAATTCTGAGGGTAGAATGACCCAACCTGGTCCATGGTGCGAAGTGATGGGTGTGAATCCTGGTGGTGGGGGTATGTGGGAGACTGACGTGAATTCAGAAGCTGGTCGACATGTTGGTGATGGTGGTGTTGGTGTTTCCCGTCGTCGATGTTGATGATGCGGAGGATGCTGTGTCCGAGAATGATACTCTCTTGGATGATAATGCATATTTGATTCAACTGAACTCCACCCTGATGCGGGTCCATATACGGGTGTAGGTCTATAGACTGATGGTGGTGTGCTGTGAAGGAGACATGGACGTTCTTCGGATTGAGGTAGTGCACGTTCCTCACATGGTGGCGGTGCTGAAGGCTGATGGGCGTGATGTGTGCGACGAGTTGAATGACCAATGTAGCGTTTGAAGGGAGGTACTGATTCCTTCGCTTCTCGTCGTCCCGTATTCTGAAAATAAGGTGTTACATTTGCAGGGGGAGACAAAGGATTTGGTACATGATCATCCGGCCATGAGCCACCTACTGATGATATGGGTGAATTATAAGAGTGTAAAGGATTAAATTGATGGTGCCCCCATAGGGCTCTTTGTCGAGATTGTCCGTGGTCTGGCTCTGTTGGTGTTCGCCTATCGCAGATGTCTGATAATGTGAGAAAGTAAGTTCCTGCTTGTGAGGCATCGCGGAAGGTACTCTCACTTATAGGTGAGAATTGTCATGGTTGAAATGCGGGTTGTCCCGCAATTGATGAATTTATTACATTGTCGGTGAGCACGCGAGCTTCCCGTCCATCGTACGAAGCTATCTCCAAATCGAGGAATCGCTGACTGTCAGTGGATGGTGAGTTGAGCTTGCTGAAGGGTGTTGGCGTGAGTTCACTTCTTGTTCTTTGGGCCCCACATCGGGTGCCACTTGTAGCTCGCGGACTTTCGTCGGGTCATTCCAGTACGAAGTACCCGCCCGACGATCGAGGGGGCTGGCTGGCTCCGAGTCTGTGGGTTCTGGATCCCATGGGAGGTCGCTCCACAAAATACATAGACTGGCTGCTAAGGCTAGTGGAACTCAATCATTTCGGTGGGGCCGTGCGACCATTGCCACCGAGATTGAACTGCACAGTGTCATCCCAGCTATTTGTGTCACCGGTATGTCTTTCCATAGGACGTTTATATTATGGAGTGAAAGTTATAAAAGATAAACCTTATGACTAGTACAAACAAGATACATCGTTTGACAGTTTATGAGCATATACAAAAATATATAAAGTAGAGCTAGCTAATGTACTTTGCACGTGGGGTTGCCGGAGGTACCTCACAGATTCATAAATCCGCAGAATTATCCCCGCAAGGGAGGCATCCACACAACGAGGGCACTAATTAACTTAATATAAGTTATTATACCTTCATGATACAGATGAAAAGACTCCTGATGTTACGAGAGGGATATGTCTTACGTGGGCTCTGGTCACCTGGATGCTACTTGTGGGTGCGAGAGGTAATAGCCTCGCGCAGGCCTCCATCACAGGATATCTCACTTATGCGAGAGGCAAGTGCCTCGCGCGGGCCTCCGTCACAGGAAAATGCCTTCAACGCTGAAGCTGAGGAAAAGAGCTGGCAAAAAGCGCCACTCTTTTGTTCAACAAAAATGCAAGGGAAAAGGACCATCCTAGTGAAAATATAATTAACTGGATACTGCATTAGTAGGTGCCGCTTTTATGGGCCTTTTGTCATTCCTAACCTATCATTTAGGTTTTAGAAACGAGAACTAGTTTAGGCCATAAGTAGCAGAGATTCCTACCTATCATTAGACATGACTATCCAACGGGCGCAGCAAGCATACATGTTACGTCACAACACATCTGAACTGGATGAGACTCCAGATGTCCTGCTTCATAGCCACATAAAACATCACTGGACGATGGCTACATTTTACACAAGCAAATTTAATAACTGACATATCGTTACGGTTGGGGGTAGAGAGGTGTATATCCACCGCGAGTGTCCTTTCTGTGCAGGCGTGGCAGATTCCAAGTTCGTGCCCAGACACTTCAATGAGTTGGGTGGAGATGCGCGTTTCGTCCGCCACCAATCCTATGGACTTAACTATTGACCTGGCGTTCGGTTTACTACTACTACTACTACTACTACTACTACTACTACTACTACTACTACTACTACTACTACTACTACTACTACTACTACTACTACTACTACTACTACTACTACTACCACCACCACCAGCACCACCAACACGACCTCCACCTCCACCTCCACCAACACCGCAGCAGCCGCATTTGCTGCTGCCGCCGCCGCAACCATGACTGCTAACGCTAAAGCCAAAGCTGCTGCCACTACTACTACTGCTACTACTACTACTACTACTACTACTACTACTACTACTACTACTACTACTACTACTACTACTACCGTGTTCGCGCATGTACTTCTAATCATCATGTAATGGTATATTTTTCTGAAATAAAATGTAAAATTTATCCGAAATCAGTGAATGGAATGCCATCCTGGTATGTTTTGTAAATAACGTTGAAGTGTTTGATACCGGTTTCGAACCTGCAAAACATGTCTCGTCAGTATATTTGTGTATTAAATTGGTGCCTAGTCATAGGTCTTTATATTACCGTTAAGTAAATATAAACATTCTCTTATTGTAAATATGCATTCAACAAATTGCTATCCACGTCACATATTTATTCTAAACATATGAAAATTGGTGTCTTTCAGGTACATTATTGATTTTCGGCTGTTGAGCAATATTGTGTGTAAATTAGTAAATTGTAGATAAGTACTGCCCAACCTTCTGACGACAAAAATACTTACCCCATTATTATAGACACAGACCAAATTACTTTAAATTTGAAAACCTATTAAAGGCAACGAACCTCTCTCTACTACAGACCCACCCACCCCCACCCCACCCCCACACTCCTGTTGTATGCCATAGGCAGCAACAGCGCCCAGTCGAATTAGTTCCAAAATATTCAATAGCTTACCTGTATGGCTGTATAGTTTTCTGGAAATGGATAGTCAGGGAGTTCAGAGATTGATCGATCCCAACACGAGCGAGGTGTGGGTGGAGCTTAGCTAGAGATGGGCGGGCATGGCTAAAACTGGAAAGGTCCATTGGTATTGTGGAGATTTTTACTGGAATATGTGTGATTTACCAGTTGATACTTTGATACCGATTATAGTCAGCAAATGGCCATATGCTGCTGATTGAATACTCGTGTAATTGATAAGACCCAGTGGACTATATTTTTTCATATAGTCACGTGGTCACCAATACATGGGAATAGTTACCTAACATTTTCACTGTAAGATTGTCGTCAGCGGCTTATATTTTTCATATCGCCATATGGTCACCAATACATGGAAATAGGTACCTAACATTTTCACTGTAAGATTGTCGTCAGTTAATTTTATTTTGCATGTCGTCACCTGTAAGTTTGACACCAATACACGAGAATATTAGTTAGATAGCATTGCAACTGTATTGTTCTCGTCAGGGGATTACATTTTTCCTAGTGTTATATTATCAACAATACTGGGAAATAGTTATCTTATATTCTCACATTAGGGCTGTCGTGAGTTAATTATATTTTTAATATTGTCACGTGTACGATGGCCATCATTACGCGGTAACATTAGCTACATAATATTGCTTTGATCGTTGAGACTACACGGGGGATCGCGGTTCGCGGCACATTGGCGACACTATTTTCGGTGACTCTCTAGACATAATTAAGATTTACTATGTTCCCGCCAATCTTAGTGATCCGTAAACAAATGTAAGAAACTTTTGTGCGCGGCTCTAGTAATCCAGAAATACAATAACATAACAAATATGGGTAACATAGTTGGAATTTGTAAATAAAATTAGTATGCATTAATAGTATAATAATTGCAATAAAAATATTTAAAGTTTCCAAAATTGTTGTTAGTTTGCAGGTAATGTATCGCTGGTATACTGACGACATCCGACATCTATGTACCCCAGGTCTTATCTGCCTATGCCCCAAGAGAGGGCAGTGAGAGCCGCAGATCGCTAAACAGCTACTCCCAGATGGAAGCGCCATTTTTCTGACTCCGGACCACTAAGCTACTAAGCTTCATATAACGCCTGAGTCAATACCAATACGCGGGGAATTAGGTCCAGTTTCACAAAGGTGCGTAAGTTACGCCCTATCGTAAAGTAGATGTCACCACCCCACTAAGTTCGAAGAATATCGTAACCCCTTCAGTGAGGACAGCAAAGATTTGACAGTGTTGCACACAAAAGAGGTAATGGGAGAGAAGTCAATATCCACTCTTCAAAGCATCAGACAAGTAGGACAGTCACAGTATGAAAAGTATGTTGATGATAGACTGGTCAAATGTTTAAACCCCATTTCTGACATCATCGCAAAAAATGGCATGCCTCTTTTCCAGAAGACACCTCCCAAAAGACAATCAAAGACTTCATATCAAATGAGCACTCCAAAGAGTAATTGTGAATTGTTCTCCAGAATGTATATATCATGCCAATCCAGAAATGGAGATATGGATGAATTTTTCAGGCACGAGAACCAAGCAGCTCGACATTCTTTATCAGATGTGGGACAACTGAGAGCATGCACCCAGTCAGACCTTATTGCGTGCTTTGAAAGAGTGATCCCTACTACCAGTGATAGTTCCCCTGAAGTTGATTCAAAGATGTTTGATGGTTTTGTTGTCATCAATATGCTGCTCCCCAAATCCTGTTCTACCTTTAGTGATTATGCCGAGAAAATATTCATTCCATATCTAATGAGGAATCTTGAATCTTCAAAACGTCTGGACGTGGTATGGGATCAGTACATTGACAACAGTTTGAAAGGATGTACCAGGCTGAAAAGACGTTCAGGAACTCGAATTGTTGTTAATGCATCCACACAGATCCCGAAGAACTGGCAACGTTTCCTTCGTGTTAAGAAAGAGCTGCACAATTTCTTAGCAAACTGTGTTGCCAAGCTGGTTACTCCAGGAAAACAGCTGAATAGCACATTCGAAAATACAGTTTTGTCTTCTCATGAGTGTGACAATGCACTTAATCTTGCACCATGTAATCATGAGGAAGCGGATACAAGAATACTGTTACATGTACTACATTGTGCACAACATGGCTACCGCAAAGTTTGATCAGAACAGTCGACACAGATGTGGTTGTCCTATAGCTATTGCTACATTTCGTTCCCTACCACTTGATGAATTATAGATCGCTTTTGGTGTGAAGAAAAATTATAAAGTGATACCAGCCCATACCATTGCAACCACACTTGGGGAGCAGAAGGCTAGGGCATTACCATTCTTCCATGCCTTCAGTGGCTGTGATGCCTCATCCTCCTTCAGCAGCATTGTGAAGAGACTGGCTTGGGACACATGCACATCATTTCCTGAAATCACAGGAGCATTTGTCAACCTGTCAGCCCCACCAGTTACAATATCTAATGACATAATTGACCAGCTTCAACGTGTTGTCATTCTACTCTATGACAGAACTAGTGAGTGCAACCAGGTAAACCAGGCAAGAACACTTCTATTTGCACAGGGACAGCAGCTAGATCACATGCCCCTACCTAAGGCTGCACTTACTGAGCATGTCAGAAGAGCGGCATATCAAGGCGAACACTGTTCATTGACAAGCACTCAAGGCTCAACAGCAGTTACGTAACCCATGTGATTGGGGATGGACAAAGGATGGAAATGAGCACATGGTACCTTACTGGTCAGCCCTTCCTGAGGCTGCAAAGTCTTGCAAAGAATTAATCAAATGTGTCTTGCAAAAATGCTTGTACGCCCCCTTGTAAATGCATTAATTCTTCCCTTTCATGAACTGAACTTGTGGTGGCTCATTCTATAGGTAGAGTGATATTAATACACAATGAGTGATCAGATCAATTGAAATATGTGATCTAGCCAATGAAATTCAAAATATAACAATTTCGTTGTAAATCCTGCTTTATGCTTGTGCCATATAGAATATTGATATAAAGAAATAAGCTATGTATTCGTAAATAATCACACCAGCTTCTTTGGATAGTAAAACATATAAAAAGTCACCTTATTCATCTATATATGTGTCCTAGAAGGTAGGGTGTTATATAAATAAGTTTCGAAAGCAGCCATGATGCTTAGCCATGGATAAAATATGTGTCTGATCATGTGTGCTCTGCTCTTATTGGATAGAGCATACAAAAATCTATAAGTAAGCCAATTTTCATGCTTGTTTCACATTTTGAACGATTTTGGTCAGTTTTCGACTTAACCTACTAGACTACTAGTGTACTTAAGTACACTTTGTGAAACTCGCCAATTTACCTATCTTTATATTGTTTCAAATCGGCGCAAATATAACACTTGATATTGGTCCCCTGCATCGTTGACCAACTGGCGCGCCGATATTGAATTCGATATTGGTCGCCGTGCCATTAACCAACGGGCGTGCCAATATCAAATTCTATATTGGTCCATGCGCCATTGACCAATGGGTGCGCTGATATCGAATTTACTATTGGTCGTCTGCGCCGTTGACCAACGACGGTCGCGCCAATATCAAATTTTATGTTGGACCTGCGCCGTGCGTGCAGATATCAAATTCGATATTGATCACTGCGCCGTTGGTCAACTACGCAAATTCGATATTGGCGTTACAGCCACACTAGAACCGTTTTATGCACATACTTCTGTACATTAAGTTTTGAGATTTACTAGTTGGGTCGTTAAATGAAATTCCTTTTTTAATGTCAACAATGTTCCAAGGATAAGTCATCGTACTAACATACGCCCACTCACATCGCTCTGCTGTGTGTGGCCGTACTTGCAGACCTTTGATCTCTTGCTATGTGAAGTAACATTACGCGTATTGGATTGAGGGTAACCAATCAGGTCATCATGTATTTCTTATCGAGCAATTTCAACAATAGACTGAAATAAAACCCGCCTAGATACATCGTACTAACATACGGCCACTTACATCGCTCCGCTACGGGAGCAGAGCGGGTGGGCGAGGCCGTGCAATAGGACGATGGCCTAGTGATGGCCTGAATGGGACCTGGAATCAGACGCTAATCAAACCAATAACTTCTATAGCCTGTAAGCACGATACTCGATACGGGAGCAGAGCGGGGCGGCTAGACCGTGCGATAGGACGATGAGGACAAGTAGGTCCTAAATTAAAGATGTGAAAATTGTCATTTCCCAACATAGCTGCTTCACAGATCTGGTAGCTATGGATACCGCTAACCGTTTTAAGCCAATGCATGCACGGGGGTCTCCATATTTCGAAGGTCGGCAGCGTCTTCTAGTAATATGTTTTCAAAATATTCAACAGTATATGTCCTACTTCGCAAAGAATAAGTTGTAGACCTATGCAATGTAACATTAATACATCGTTATCTGTCCGTGCAGGGTGGGAAATACAACAAAGGGAACCATTTCTAGCCATGTTCCGCCCATTTATAGCTAGGCTCCGCCCATGCGTGTGTTGGGATCAATTTATATATTTTGAACCCTGAATTCTCAGAATCCCATTTCAAAGTAAATATACAGCGAGACCCCTAAGTTGCTGAATATTTTCAAACTAATTTGACTAGGACTCAGTCTAATTGGTTTCAAAATATTAAACAGAATGTTTATTAAATAGTAAATCCATCAAAGACGTACAATTCGTGCACTTGACCGACTTTCAGATGTTCATGGCGTAGCTAAATACGTCATTCATTACGCATTTTGATTGTGACATCAGCTCCAATTATAGATTTTATTTTTAAATAAATGTATGTTTTATTTTATATTGATATAAAGGAACCCTTCCCTTTGCTTGTATTAATGTAGTCTGAGTGATTCATCCGAAATGTGTCACATGGTAGGCCTATATACACGTCCTTATTATATGGCACATCGCCATCCTCGTGGAATCGCTACATGAATCTACACCTGAATGAATATAATTCGTGTTCATGAACTCTGAACAGTAGGCTAAATAGTACACAGCATTCCTCGCATAATCGTCATGCTTATTTAGGACAGTCGAATAGAAATTTGTATTAGTCATAAGACATTATATGATTGTGATGATTCACTTGTTTAATCATCATCTTTTTAAGAAAACGCTTAAAGCCAGTATGTCACATCAAGTGGTCTTAAATGAAAAATAATAGCAAACTATAAATATACCAGGCGTATTTAGCGTATTTTTATGCAATCTAATAGAATTTCAAATGATTTTCCATGTTGAGCGCCCTATCATTGAAATTGAATTGTGCATAAAAACTGAGTTTTATTTAAAATGTGTAGGCTGTGCCTCGTGAAATGGTGAAACAGCAATTTAATAAGAAGAAGGGCTTCCCCAGTCGCAAAGTATGTCACAACGCATAAACAAATTTTCGTGAGAGCGACGATTTTGTAAAAGGTTACGCTACATCTTTTTCTTCTCCCACTCGCGTGTTTTACTTCTTGGTGACAGCTTGATATTGAGTGATATGAAGATAGCTGTGCGCTAGAATAAGAACATTCATCACTATTTACGCGATTGAAGCGGAAAACAATCCGGTCGAAGGGCGTTCGCCCCAGTGCCAATTCCCCACATTTGGCCGTTGTTATTATGATACAATTGTAATATGCTGGCGGCTTATTTTAAAGTCTAGGTGATTTCAGCGATTTTACGTGATATTGTACACACCTACGCCAGTTCCGTGGCCCTATTCTATGCAGTATGCATTAATAAAATGTATTAATTAAAAAGTTCGTCTATTCACGTTTTGTAGGATACGCATACACGAGTCTTACAGCTTCATTCGCTGCTAAGTCAGCCATCCACACAGTCAGTTGGTTGGTCGGTCAGTTGGTTGGTCAAACGCTGGGTGGGTGGTTCGATCTGTCAAACTGTCTGTCCGTCCGTCACTCATGCAGTTTGCTTGCTAGTCTGTTACTCATGCAGCCAACTGATCTGTCACCCATGCAGTCTCGAATGGCAGTCTCTATTCGTCATACAGTCATCCTATCTGTCACTCATGCAGTCCGTTAGTCTGTCACCCATGCCGTCACCTGATCTGTCACGTATGCAGTCATCTGTTCTGTCACTCACGCAGTCATCCGATCTGTCACTCACTCACGCAGTCATCTCTTCACTCACTCATGCAGTCATCTGATCTGCCACTCATGCAGTCATCCGATCTGTCACTTATGCAGTCATCAGATCTGTTACTCATGCAGACATCTGATTGGTCACTCATGCAGTCATCCGATCTGTCACTCATGCAGTCATCTGATATATCATTCATGCAGTCCATCAGCCTGTCACACATGCGGCCATCCTATGTGTCACTCATGCAGTTATCCGATATGCCACTCATGCAATCCATCTGATCTGTCACTCATACAGTCACCAGATCTGTCACCCATGCAGTTGGTCGGGCGGGCAGTCAGTCAGTTTGTCGTTTAGTCGGTCGAGCAGTGACTTGATCAGTCGGTGGGTGGGTGGTTTGGTCTGTCAGCCTGTCAGTCAGTCCATCACTCATGCAGTCATCCAATCTGTCACTCATGCAATCCATCAGTCATGCAGTCATCCGATCTGTTACTCATTCGATCGGTAGGTTGCTCAGTGGGTTGGTCAGTCCGTGAGTTGGTGGTTTGCTGTCTAGACTGTCAGTCTCTAGTCCTCATGCAGTCATCCGATCTGTCACTCATGCAGTCCGTTAGTCTGTCACTTATACAGTCATCTGATCTGTCACTCATGCGGTCATCTGACCTGTCACTCATACAGTCATCAGATCTGTCACTCACGTATTCATCCGATCTGTCACTCACGCAGTCATCCAATCTGTCACTTATGCAGTCATCTGATTTGTCACGCATGCTGTCATCCGATCTGTAACTCACACAGGCATCTACTATGTCACTCATGCAGTCAACTGATCTGTCACTCATGTAGTCATCCGATCTGTCGCTCACGCAGTCATCTGACCTGTCACTCATGCAGTCATCCAATATGTCGCTCACGCAGTCAGCCGATCTGTCACTCATGCAGTCGATTGGTTGGCCACTCAGTCGGTCAGTCAGTGAGTTGATCATGCTGTGGCTGGGTGGTTTGGTCCGTCAGTCTGTCACTCATGCAGCCATCTAATCTATCAGTCATGCAGTCAATCAGTATACCACTCATCCAGTCATCCTATCTGTCACCCATGTAGTCTATCAGTCTGTCACTCATGCAGTCATCCTAGCTGTCACAAATGCAGTCATCCGATATGTCACTCATGTAGTTCATCAGGCTGTCACTCATGCAGTCATCCTATCTGTCACTCCTGCATTCCGTCAGTCTGTCACATATGCAGCCATACGATATGTCACTCATGCAGTCCATCAAATCTGCCACTCATGCAGTCATCCGATCTGTCACTCACGCAGTCATCCAATCTGTCACTCATGCAGTCATCTGATCTGTCACGCATGCAGTCATCCGATATGTAACTCATGCAGCCATCCGATCAGTCACTCACGCAGGCATCTAATCTGTCACTCATGCAGTCAACTGATCTGTCACTCATGTAGCCATCCGATCTGTCGCTCACACAGTCATCCGACCTGTCACTCATGCAGTCATCCAATCTGTCACTCACGCAGTCAGCCGATCTGTCACTCATGCAGTCGATTGGATGGTCACTCGGTCGGTCAGTCAGTGGGTTGGTCATGCTGTGGCTGGGTGGTTTGGTCCGTCAGTCTGTCACTCATGCAGACATCTGATCTATCGGTCATGCAGTCAATCAGTATGTCACTCATCCAGTCATCCTATCTGTCACTCATGCAGTCTATCAGTCTGTCACTCATGCAATCATCCTATCTGTCACTAATGCAGTCATCCCATATGTCACTCATGTAGTCCCTCAGGCTGTCACTCATGCAGTCATCCTATCTGTCACTCATGCAGTCATCCGATATGTCACTCATGCATTCCGTCAGTCTGTCACACATGCAGCCATACGATATGTCACTTATGCAGTAACCAGATCTGTCACTCATGCACTCGGTCACCCATGCAGTTGGTCGGGCGGGCAGTTGGTCGGTTTGTCATTTAGTCGGTCGAGCAGTGGGTTGATCAGTCGGTTGGTGGGTGGTTTGCTCTCTCAGCCTGTCAGTCAGTCCATCACTCATGCAGTCATCCGATCTGTCACTCATGCAGTCATCCGATCTGGCACTCATGCAGTCATCTGATCTGTCACTCATGCAGTCATCCGATCTGTCATTCATGCAGTCCGTTAGACTGTCAGTCATGCAGTCATCTGATCTGTCACTCATGCAGTCATCTAATCTGTCACTAATGCAGTTATCCGATCTGTCACCAATGCAGTTATCCGATCTGTTACTCATGCAGTCATCCGATCTTTCACTCATGCCGTCATCCGATCTGTCACTCATCCAATCATCTGATCTGTCATTGACGTAGACATCCGATATGTCACTCATGCTGTTATCTGATCTGTCACTCACGCAGTCATCCGATCTGTCACTCATGCAGTCGATGGGTTGTCACTCGGTCGGTCGGTCAGTGGGTTGGTTAGGCGGTGAATGGGTGGATTGGTCCGTCAGTCTGTTCCTCATGCAGTCATCCGATCTGTCACTCATGCAGTTATCCGATCTGTCACACATGCAGTCGATCGGGTGTGCGGGCGGTCAGTTGGTCGCTCAGTCGGTCAGTCAGTGGGTTGGTCAGTCAGTGGGCGGGTGGTTTGGTCTGTCAGTATGTCCGTCTGTCCATCACTCATCCAGTCATCTGATCTGTCACTCATGCAGTCTGTCCGTTCATCAGTTACGCAGTCATTGGATCTGTCACCCATGCGGTCAGTCGGTCGGTTGCTCAGTGGGGTGTAAATCTGTGGGTGGGTGGTTTGGTCTGTCAGCATCTCATGCAGTCCTCCGATCTGTCACTCATGCACTAAGTTAGTTCATCACTCCTGTAGTCATCCAATTTGTCACTCTTGCAGTCATCCGATCTGTCATGTATGCAGTCACCTGATCTGTCACTCATGCAGTCCGTCAGTCTGTTACTCATGCAGTCATCCGATATGTCACGCATGCATTCTGTCAGTCTGTCACGCATGCAGGCATCCGATCTGTCACTCATGCAGTCATCCGATCTGTGATACATGCAGTCCATCAGACTGTCACACATGCAGCCATCCTATCTATTCCTCATGCAGTCATCCAATCTATCACTCATGCAGTTAGTCAGTCATCCGATCTGTCACTCATACTGTCGGCCGGCCGGTCATCATGTCCATCAGTTAGTTATTCAGCAGTCGGTCATCTGATCTGTTACTCATGCAGTCAGTCAGTTAATCATCTGCTCTGTCACTCATGCAGTCGGTCGATTGGTCGGTCGGATGTTCAGCCTGTCAGCCTGTCCATCAGTCTGTCACGCATGCAGTCATCAGATCTGTCACTCATGCAGTCTGTCAGTCCAGCACTTAAGTAGTCGGTCATCTGATCTGTCACCCATGCAGTCAGTCGGTCACCGATCTGTCACTCATGTAGTCTGTCGGTTGGTCAGTCGGTTGGCCGGTCCGTCAGTCTGTCACTCATACAGCTATCTGAGCTGTCACTCATGCAGTCTGTCAGTCCGTCACTCATGCAGTTGGTCATCCGATCTGTCACTCATGCAGTCAGTCATTCGGTCTGTCAGCCTATCTCCCACTCATGAAGTCATCCGATCTGTCACTTATGCATCCAGTCAGTCCATCAGTCGTGCAGTCTGACATCCGATCTGTCAACCATGCAGTCAGTCGGTCATCCGATCTGCCACTCATGCAGTCGATCGGTCATCCGATCTGTCACTCATGCAATCAGTCCGTCATCCGATCTGTCACTCATGCGGTCGGTTGAAAATTGTCAAAAAGTCACTCATCTCTTTCCCCTCCCATATCCTTACCGCACCTATGAAAGTCCCATGACGAAAATACGGCAATACTGGTAAGACACACTTAGGAATGAACGCGGGTTGCGCAGCCCGTTTTCGTAATAACTGCAATAGTGTGAAAACTATTGTGAACGCATTACGAAAACTGATAACGCAAGCCACCTCCACTTATACACGGTGCGCGTTAGCAGTATTGTTGCCCAGTTTACAGCTAATTCGCCTATTTTAGTCTAGCCTATCATTTAATTTAGTCGTTAATAATATTTATTGATGCTGCATCCATCTAATAACAATAGCTAATTGACACCAGTTGAAACCGAAAGCGAAACAAAAAATGTGTCACGTGATAAGAGGGATTTCCCTGCATGAATATGTATGAGATGCCCACTGAATACAATATAAACTAGATGGATAAGATCAGTAATTTCTGTAAAAATGCGCTATTTGACGATCGCGGTAACGGTGAAATTACATCGTTTTATTGGCGGCATTGTGCAAATATGAACTTCTCCTGACACAATGCGATGATGTATATAGCCTAGAGACTGATTTGCAATAATGAAATACTGTGACATAGCAGGTTTAAAACAACATTATCTCATCTAAGAAAATTGGGCTATGTAGCAACCATGCTATACCTGTTCTCCACCAAACCATTGGTCCATCAATATGTGTAGTCCCCATCCATCCAACCATCCATGCAACCAGCCAGACGCCCCTCCCTCCTGTCAGCCAGCTGTTTGTACGAAAATTTTCGATTGTCCGTATGCACGCGTGCCTCGTTGCATGAACCCCACCCTGCCTACAGCATACAAGTGTGTGTGTGTGTGTGTGTGTGTGTGTGTGTGTGTGTCTGTGTGTGTGTGTGTGTGTGTGTGTGTGTGTGTGTGTGTGTGTGTGTGTGTGTGTGTGTGTGTGTGTGTGTGTGTGTGTGTGTGTGTGTGTGTCTGTGCGTGCTTTTGTTTAAAGGTTCGTGCGTCCGTGCGTGCGTGCGTGCGTGAGTGTGCGCGCGCGCACGCCAGCACATTAACGTGTGAGCGTGAATGAGTGCGTCCATGCGTCAGGGTGCGGCCGTGCATCATGATATGTGCATGGGTGCATGCGTGTGCAGATTGTGCGTACCCGTGCGACTTGCGTGCGTGTGTGTTGTGATGAGTTTTATTTAATAGATTGCATTAAGTAGTTGTGTGTGTTATGCCTACTCACTGTTTGGCGTAATATCTGTGACATAAAACAACGCTTTAAATATATTTGTTCTCAAGAATCTATATACAGAGACAACACCTTGTTTTTTTATCCAGAACCCAAATACGAACATTAGGCATACGCAATTGACCATTTCCTTGAACTTGATCCATAATGTAGTGGGGATGTGTTTTGGGTGGGGGATCTCTGATTGATCTTTTTACAAAATGTAAGCAATGTTCATTTGAGTATGTTTAAACTACTGTCCGTCCCATAGCCCTTTGTGCACTAAATTTATGGATGTAAACGGTGAATGTTAATGTTATCGTCAAAATCTAATAGAGGAAGCCAGTCTGCCAGTCAAGTATATGACGTCATCGGAAGTCACACACCCACTCCAACACCCCCACCATAGCTTCCTATATATTCCTGTAAGGTAGTGGATCAACCTTACATGATGTGGCCACCCCTTCAAGGACCTGTTACACTTGCGATGTTATCTCCATGTCAGTGTATTGTTGATTATAATTTCATGGGTAAAAAAAATCATTCATTCAATTTATAAGATCTATGCAAATACATACAATGAAATACATTGAGTAAAATTAAGCTAACAATAAAATTGGTAAAATTGTTTACTTTTGGAGGCTTAAAATGTGTACTCTAACGAGAATGCGGGTGGTCGTATATTCACGCACGAATCTAGCGTCAGATTACCACCCACCACGGTCCAAATAGGGTTAACATTAACTCCGCAAGAATATCCCTCTGTAGTCCAGTGAATATACTGATAGAGTCACCACAAATTTTTCTTCACTGCATTTCAGAAAAGTCCCTAGATTAACGTATTAAAAGTCTAGAAAAATCTGGGCATGGGAAATATGCGTAATATTGTAAATATTCAAAATGGCCGCCAAAATGCCATTATTGTGCCACAACTGTGTAATATTTTCTGTGGTTTAAAATGCTAAACTTAAGTTTTAGAGCAGAATATAAGCCTATTTATATACACCGTGGCCTGAATGGATAAGTGCTTCCCTTGAAAGCAATCCGATATGGCGGTTGTAATTGCATTTATATGGGTATTTCTGTTGTTACACGTGACATATTCAACTGATTGCAAGGGAAAAATCTTGAATTCCTGTCTCCAAGGAAACTTATCTTAACTAGATTTTATCTAACTTATAATCTGTCTACATAGCTTTGCAATCCATCTAATGTGCCACCTGTAAACAACTGAGACTGACCCCTTGGACACCAGCGCGTGATCTAGACTTGGAGGAGGCTAACACACTCCTGATTCGCCACGCTGTGCATGCTGTGGATGGATGTGCATCTAGTTATACTGTAACCGGTTGTAGCGAGAGGGGGGGGGGGGGGGTGCAGGTAGTTGGATAAGACGACCCAAACACTGGTTCGGTGAGAGTCCGCCGCTTATTGAGCAACAAACGTATAGATGGTGCATAAATATAATCAACACCCTTATGGGTGGCACTGGGGTATGTCGAACAAGGCTGACAACAGCCGAGTGTCACGTCAAGCAAATGTAACCACAATACAGCAGAGCATACAATCCTGCAGGAGTTGAATTCGATCCTAGTAAATCCAGTTGGAAAAAGTAATTGAATATGTTGGCTATCATTTTCTATATAACTTTCTTTACAACTTTCTATAATACTTTCTGATCTGCACAGTTTAAACGGAGTGAGAATAAAATGAGAATTTGGTGTATATAACTGAGAATATTTACTAGAGATTTAAGCAGCTTGGATGTCAGCTTGGAGTTTGACCGAATCGCATGGACAAATCTAGTAGAATCTGCATGACTGGGAAATTGAGTAAGGCTTGGCTATGAGGCAAGCTAATACAATAACAAACAACAGATCTGAATAGCAGAAAAGAACAGCTTTATTCAGTTTGAGGACTGACTACATTAAGCCCATTATGATTACTATACAATGGAATGGGAGGGACTGCATTCAATATATTTACAATGCGCAAATAAACACATGCTATGCATTAAAGAATAACATGGGCGACTTTATTGGGTTTATGAAATTACATATTTACATTACATATCATAGTACATTATCACATTCCATATTTAGTATTATGGTTGCTGGGTCCAATATAGTACATAACTGTGCCGGTAACACTCTTCCCGCCATGGGGGGGGGGGGGGGAGAGAAGTCCTCGTCTTAAGACTTAACTCTTGCCGGTCACAATGTTCAAGAGTGCATCTGATACTGGATGTGGCCCTCCAGCCAAAGTTCCGTCAGCTATAAGACTCTATAATTTGCTCTGATTAACCAATCTATGTCATTCTGGCTGACTGTTGATAGTACATATTGCCCATCAGTCATCCACTTTGGCTGAGTTCTCGTTCGGGTAGATCGTCGAGGGAGTGGACTGGGCTGGGTTGCTTGGTCTTGTGGCATCTGGCGCTCATTTAATGTGTCACTACAGGATGGGATTACATTAGGTTTCACATTATACTGTGGTGGCGAAGTCTCTTGTTGTTCACTATCCTGTGTCTCCTCACCCTCAATGTTTTCGGATGGTACTTTACTTTCTATAGTAGCATTTGGAATGATGCCCACATACTCAATTAAGGGTTCATCATCACTATATGCATCTGAATGAAGTGTAGGTTTTTGTGAAGTTGATGGTCAATTAGATCTTGGTTTGGGTACTGGCTGTCTATTGATACTCTTGCTTTGTCATAGAGCTGGTGTAGGCAAATTCTGATGGGACACAGAGCCAATGGGCAAAAGTAGATGTCTATGCAGCGTCATCTTTCTGCCTTCTCCATTTTCTTTGCCAACAATAAAAACTGGTATTGAGGGGTTAGGATGATCAAGAACAATGTATCTATCCTCTTCCCATTTATCTTGTGACGTCCTTCAAATGCAACTATCTTCACTAGTACCCTGTCTCCAATCTCAAGGGCAACAGCTCTGGCCTTACGATCGAACTGCTCTTTCTGTTTCGACTGTCCTCTCTGGGCAGCTGTACATGCCAGGTCATATGCCTGCTTGAGCCTTTCTTTCAGGTAATCTGTGTATTGGGATACTGACTTTATGTTGCTCTGTTCTATGGCAAGGCCAAACTATAGATCAATAGGTAGTCATGCCTGTCTGCCAAACATCAAGAAGAATGGAGATGTGTTTGTCGTTTCATCCTGCGTGCTGTTGTATGCATGTACCAGGGGACCAATATATTGTTTCCAGTTCTTCTTGCGGTCAAGGTCAAGAGTTCCAAACATGTCCCACAGAGTTCAGTTGAATCTCTCGCACATGCCATTCCCCATGGGATGGTATGATGTGGTGCGTGACTGATCAATTCAACATCTGACATAACTCTTACGTAATCTTCCCAGTGAAGTTTACTCCCTGGTCTGAATGGATACGTTTTGGCAAGCCATAATGTACAACAAAGTTGTTTAAAAAATGTCTCTGTAGTTGTTCTCATATTTCTAGTTGGATAAGCCTGGGCGTACCGGGTGAAATGGTCAGTTACTACTAAGATGTATTTATGCCCACCTTTTGATGGTTCAACTAAAAGGAAATCCATGCAGACAAGCTTGAGTGGTTGATATATCTCTATGCTGATTAACGGTGCTCTACCAGTTGTGGGACTCTTGCGATGCAAACATCTTTCACAACTTTGTAGTAATTCTTTGACACCTTTAGCCTTGCCCGACCAGAAGAATCGAGACTTTAGCAGTGCAAGCATCATGTCTCTGCCTGGGTGCCCTATGTCATCGTGCAAACTCTGAATGGCCTTTGTGTGATACTGGCTGAGAAGTTGTAGTTGTTCTTGCTCAACTCCATCAATTACTGTTGTATCATAAATAACATCTCTTTCCAATCTCAATTGATGAAAATACTTCAGCAGAGAAGTCATTTCTGGGTTTTGTTGGTTACTATTTGGTTTCTGATGAGCTTTGAGATGTTCAAGTATTCTTGCTAGATGTGGACTCTACTTTGTGCCTTTCTCCACTCTCTGGCGTTGAAATAACAGATTTCATCAGTGACATCTGCATCTTCTTCAACAATATATGTAGATAATCATATACTTTCTAGGAAATTGCAGTTCAAGCTGATGCAAATTGCACTTATAGAATAATATGTTCCTGCTGTTGTCGCAATTCAGAAGGTGGTATCCTGCATCAATGTTTAATTTTCCAGGTCGATAGATAATGTTGAAGTTGTAACTCGTTAAAGCCGCAAGCTATCGATGGTCTGTTGCATCCAATCTTGCACTTGTCAGAATGTACGTTAATGGTTTGTTGTCAGCCATCACCTGAAAGTGGTGTCCATACATGTAATCATGAAATTTTTCTATGATCGACCATTTCAAATACAAGAACTCAAGTTTGTATACAGAGTAATTCTTCTAAGATTGCTTTAGTCCTCTACGTCAATACGAGATTACTCTTTGCATGACATCCTGTTGCTGATAAAGCACAGCCCCTAATTCCATGCCACTGGCATTGGTATGAAGTTCAAAAGGTTGACCATAGTCAGGATAAACTAATATGGGTGCTGTGGATAGTAATTGCTTCAATGCAACAAATGCCTCCTGTTGTGATGTTCCCCTGGCCCTAGGCAATAGGCCCAGGTGTCTTATTGGAACATTTACGAGGTGTTTTCAGCATCAGATCTGTCAGGGGTTTGGATATCTTTGAGAAATCGTTCACGAACTTCCGATAGTATCCAGCAAACCCGACAAAACGTCTCACATCTTCAGGACTTGATGGTTTTGGCCAATTTGAGATCCTCTCTACTTTCTCTAGATCCACTTGTAGCCCATCTTCAGAGACAATGTATCAAACGTGGCAAAATTTGTTCTTGAAAAACTTACATTTCTTCGGTGCTAATTTTAACCCACACTCTTGTAGTCTGTTAAAAACGATTTCAAGGCACTGAAGATGCTCTTCATATATCTTGGAACATACAATTAAATCATCTATATAAATCAAACAAATATTGCGGTGTAACCCATGGAGACAATGTTCCATCAGGCATTGGTAAGAGGCTGGGGCATTCGACAAACCAAACAGTAATTTATTATATTCATAGAAACCTAGGGGTCCGACTGTTAATGCAGTTCTTTCTTTGTGTGGTTCATGAAGTTCGACCTGATGGTATCCGCTTTTCATATCCAAAACAGTGAAGTATTGCATTCCACCTAAACAATCAACCATTTCTTCAGCACATGGAAGAGCATATGAATCTTTAATTGTGTGATTATTTAATTGGTGATAGTCAATACACATCTGCAAACTTCCATCCTTCTTGTGAGCAAGAACCACACTAGAAGCCCATGGACTATATGAGTTTCTTATAATACCTTCTGAAAGTAGTTACTGAAGATGGTTTCACACCTCGTCATACATCACTGGCTGTATACACCTATGTCTCTGCTTGATAGGAATCTCATTAGAAAGCTCAATGCGATGGTGTACAATGTTGGTCTGGCTGATAGCGATGTCACTTTGGGAAAAGATTGATTTATACGCTGTAATGAGTCTAAGTCATTCCTGTAATTGTTGGTCTGACAGATCATCATTTTGGACATAAATATCATCAAGGAGAGTAGTGGGGATTGTCTGATTGGCTGTTGACAATTGCTGAATTGTTACTGGTGGAATCTCACGCAAGATTGCACCCGGTGGCATCATTATCACTCTAGTCATAATGTTAGATACATGAACTTCAACTGCTTTCCTGCTGTCTTGGCCATAAGTGATGATTTGAGGAGATCAGGCAGTATGGATGACTTAGGTTGAAGTAGTGCACACAACTCAGGTGTAGACAATACGAGAGGACAAAACAGTTGTACTTAGGAGTGCTGGCACACTAGAGTTGAATTTGGTAGCTGGAACAACCAGAAATACACTAGACAACTTACCCGAAGGGTTGATTTCACTATCAGATACCTCAATGTCAACCTCTACAAACCCTTGGTACGGTAATAACTCTCCACCAGCACATTCTATATTTAATATGGTATTCAATGGGCTGAGAGATATGTGAGACAAATGGGTTTTATAAAATGACTCAGAAACTACTGAGACTGTTGCTCCGGTGTCTAAAAGAGCTTTTGTTGGGGCACTATCTATCTGTATATTTACTAGGTTGAGACTACCCATAAACCTGCTGGCAAAGTTTTTACCGTTTTGAAAAAAAAATTTTACCAATGATTGTCATTGAGCTATGCTCTAACAATGTTTGGTTAAATTCTTTCTAAACTCTTGACACCAGCGACTGTCTAAATAATATTTAATAGCATGGTGGGGTGTGGGAGTGCGTGTGTGGGAGGGTGGATGGGTTGTGGTTTTGCGTGTGTGTGTAAATAATGTTTAGTAGCCGGGTGGGGTTGGTAATGTTGGGTGCGTGCGTGCGTGCGTGCGTGCGTGCGTGCGTGCGTGCGTGCGTGCGTGCGTGCGTGCGTGCGTGCGTGCGTGCGTGCGTGCGTGCGTGCGTGCGTGCGTGCGTGCGTGCGTGCGTGCGTGCGTGCGTGCGTGAGTGCGTGCGTGCGTGAGTGCGTGCGTGAGTGCGTGCGTGCGTGCGTGCGTGTGTCGGTGGGTGGATTGGTTGGTGGTGATGGTTGGAATTGTGGTAGTGGTGGTGGCGGTGGTGGTGGTTAATATGAATGGAAGCACAAATTATATGAAATTGATGCGGGACTGTTGAACATCCAAGATCACAGTATAATACACTGAATGCTGGCGTATGTAAACCTATGGCTATCGATCATGTACGCTTTGTAGACATACAATGCAAAAATGCTGAATAGTGTCTATATGCAATGTGCATAATGCATAAAAGCTGAATGAACCAGTTTCCGAGTAATTCTCAAAGCAATAAGCCGCAATTGAATTAATTAATTAACTACTAAGTAATAGACTGGTGTTCACTGTTTATGCATTTCTATCGACTAAACAATAACATCTTACTATTTGAGAATCATTAGCAAAGTGTCAACAAAACAAATATTAGTGTTTCCAAAGGTAATTAGAGCTTGATAGGTGAGCAGTTAAAATGTAATGTAAACAATGCTGGCAATGTAAACATGTTTCCAATGCGGTCATATTATATAGATACGTTGGCCTACTGTAATTAACGTGAATTTGAATAAAATAGAACAAACTGTCTTTGATTTAAACAAGGTGGGTTTTTTTAGTCTATGTGGGAGCACAATAAGACATGTCTTATGAGCGTGTCTCCCACTTACATACAATTATGTTACATTAAATAAATCAAGAGGCGAATAATAATATTGCAAACTGTCACAACAGTAATAACAACAATAACATTATTAATAGTAATAATAATAAGAAGAAGAAGAAGAAGAAGAAGAAGAAGAAGAAGAAGAAGAAGACTTTTCATATACTTTATTACACTCATTCCATTTGACAAAAACTTTAAAATATCATACGATTACATAAAACATAAAAACTCAATACAGTGTATGAATATAAAACATGAGCATATCAAAATGTATCACAAACTTCAAGATATAAGCAAAAATAAGCAACGCATAAAACCTTGAAAGATAACAATTTATAAAAGCCCATTAAAACAAGATTATCATTTTCAATCGTGCACAGAAAACTGTCACACGCCCAAAAGTATTCGAAAACATCCAGGGTCCCCTTGTTTCGATAAAACTGAAATTCTATTTGAATTCGTGAGTGCAATCTCGAGAGACATTCTCGGAGTGGGTCAGTGCCTGTATTGCCATCCAAAAGATGTTGTCTGGTAACATAGATAGACATTGTATAGTTGGATAAAAGCCAATTAGACAAACGGTGTCTAATTTTTCGTTTGGATTTGGCTGAGCATTGGGGACAAGGAAAACCTCTCACATAATCAGCCATGTCAAAAACATCGGTTTCCAATAAATACAACACGGATCTTTTTACAGCTAAAAGTAATGGCTGAATACGTGAGCACGTTAAAAACATATGAGTAATGTCCTCTTGTTCACCACAGTGAGGGCAGTGATCATTAGGACGATAACCTGCTTTGTAAAGAAATATGCCTGTTCCCAATGCGCCATGTAGAATTTTCCATGATAAATCACCCTCAAAGCGTGTACATGGAAATTCGTAAAAACAACGACAATTAGTCACAGAGGAAATATCTAACAACAAAACATCTGCCCATACATTAATACTATTGCTACGTATACTATTTGCATAACATTTTAACAATGACATTCTATACAATTCTTTCGGGCTGTTAGATGGAAATGATACAGTACATTTAAAAAGGTCATTAGTAAACGAAAGGTCAATTTGATGCAGGGAACTAGGCACATTATCTGGACGATTAATCTTGCGCCGCCATTCCAATGGCAAACTTTTCCATAACGTATTAAGGTTATTATCTAGTAACCGCTTAGAATGATTGGGCAATTTAGTTGGCAAAACATCAACAGACACTTTCTGGTGACAATGAACAATATCAGCTACTGTAGTGATATTGGCACTTATAAAATCTTTTAAATAAAAGGTTAGCCCAGTTCGGTGGTTTTTAATCATTCCATTTAGAAACAGTGGCTCGTGGAGAATATCCGCTGTACAAGATGGCAATGACTCTCGGGAGACAGTAAAAGAAAACCAGGATGTTAACAACGTTTATAAAAAGATGCTACATTTCCAAGAGTACCTGTATCAAGGTCAATATAAAACAGCTGATCATCATAATTGAACTCATGCGCTCGCTTTAGAAACCAGCTAATAAACTTAAAACAAGAATGCGATTGACGAAAATACAGAAAATATTGTGCATAGCAAATACGAAAAGATGTAATTCTAGAATTCTGATGCACCAATCCCTGTCCACCGTCTTCTAACGATAGCGATAATAATTCTTTTGGTAGCCAATGTTTTCCAATCCATGCAAAATTAATTAAATGTCTCTGGATTGAATTTACAAAATCTACTGGTGGATCAATGACAGTAAATTTATGCCATAATTTAGATGCAGTGAGAAGATTTGTAACAATAATACGGCCTCTTAAGGAAAGGGCTCGCGATATATTGTGCCATTTGGCTAGTTTAGTAATTACATCCGATTCCATGTTTATCCAATTTTGATTAAAATATTCAGCCGAATTTCCGATGAAGATCCCAAGAATTTGTAGCCCTTTGTTATTCCACTTGATTCCCAATGGCTCGTCTGTACGATTCTTCCATATGCCCGCCCATAGCCCTTCAGATTTCTCTAAATTAATCTTTGCATTAGATGAGGCTGAATATATAGTCAACCAATTTTGTAGATTGACAAAATCTTGATTAGATGTAACGAATGCGGTGACATCATCGGCGTAAGCAGAAACTGTCACCTTTTCATTGGTGGTATCGGGCAAGGTTACTCCCTTTAATCCTTGATTTGAACGGAGTTTGTTTAATAACGGCTCTATGCAAATAGTATACAACGCACCTGACAGGGAACAACCTTGCCTAATACCACGTCCGAAGGAAAAAGGAGCCGACAATGAGTTGTTTATTTTAACTAGACTGTATACATCTGTATACAACGTTCTGACACATTTTGAAAAATATTCACCAAATCCAAAAGCTGAAAGAGCATCAAATAAATAATGGTGGCTTACGCGGTCGAATGCCTTTTCTTGATCTAAGGAGACAACACCAAGTGGTAGCGAAAGACAGTTAGAATATTCAACAACATCTATTATTAATCTAATGTTATTTGCGATTTTTCGCCTTGGTATACAGTAACTTTGGTCTGCATGAATAATGTCCAGTAAAACAGTTTTCATGCGGTTGTATAAAACCTTTGAAAGAATTTTTCAATCGACGCAGAGAAGTGACACGGGTCTCCAGTTTTTCAATAGGCTAAGATCGCCTTTCTTAGGCAACAGCGTGATCACAGCCCTTTTACATGACGTAGGCATTCTCATTTCCCGAATTGATTGATTAAAAACAGGAAGAAAATCATTAGCGATAGTGTCCCAAAAAGTTTTATAAAATTCAGAAGGCAATCCATCTATGCCAGGTGCCTTATTATTATTTAGTTTGTAAATTGCGGCGGATAATTCAGACAAACTAATGAGTTTTTCTAGATTATTCTTTGAACATTCCCTAAGTTGTGGAAGATCCGATAATAATACATTTTCAGATTGCTTACAAATTCCAGTATTATTATACAAATCTCCATAAAATTCAGAGGCATAATTCAATATAGCAGAATCCTCGTTTACAATTGTCCCATCAGGCAATGTTAAATGAGAAAAAGTTTTATTTATGGCTCGTTTGTTTTCAAGATCGAAAAAGTATTTTGTTGGGCTGTCTGAGTCGTTAACATGTTGGAAGCGTTACCTCACCCACGGACCCCTCGTTTGCTGCTTCAAAAGAGTTGCAAAATGTCTTTCCGTTTCTTTTAGTTTTTCACGTATTTCGCCATTCATTGGGACCTGATTGGACAATTGTTCTATCTCAGTTTGCAAGCACAAGCGTTGTTCTTTTAAAATATCCGCGCTGTCGCGCGAAAAACATTGAGATAATGTACAAATGTGTTTCTTTCCCATATCCCACCAATCCTGGATGCTCTCAAAGTGAGGAGCTCTTTCCCGCCATTTCCCCCAAAAATCAATAATTAGATTACAATATTCTTTCTCATTTAACAAATCAGTATTCAAGCACCAGTACGCACTTTTACGCTTAGTAGTCCTGGCTCCACAATACAACCCCGTAGAAAAATTGATGTACACAGTATTTTGTTGTTTCTATATATTGCTGGACCATGTGGCAACGGAATTAACTTGGGTAGACATTTCAATTTCGTGGTAAGAATTCTATGGCCGCCATTTTCCAAGATGGCGGCCGTTTTACGTTGTATATTGAATATCGCCTGAACTAGTGACACTATCAAGCCATTTTTGGTGTCAATCTATAGGTTTCCGGGGTCGAGGAATACAGATATCTTATTATATAGTTGCTCAGGGCATTAATTTAGTAGATTTATAATACTCATCCAAATTTAAAGAGACTATAATGAAAACTCGTCAATCAAGCCATTATAATAGTTCGCCCATTCACCAATTATGTATCTATGATTCCAACTAAAGAGGTTCTGGAAATTGTACGCCCATGGGACATTTCTGTGACTAACATTACAACTAAACAAGTTCTGGTATACCAGAGGATGCTTAGTTGGAATGGTAGTCACATAAATGCCCAATGGTCGATCTAGTATAGCGTTAACATAAAGAGAGTTCCAATCATTATATTCTATTTTTATTTGGATGTCTTGTTAAAATCCAATGGAATTAATGCTTCAAGCAACTATATGTGGCAATATCTGTATTCCTCTATATTACGATTGAGGAATACACATGATTTGAAAAATACAGTAATATATTAGACTAAACATACCTCCGGTGTACATGATGCGAGTATGTCCATGAAACTGTGGTGGCGATTGTCACACTTGTAGAAAAACACATTGTTTAATACAGATTGTTTGCACTTACAACAACATAATCACACATTTTGACACTGATTGTCACATTTACAGAAAACCGTACATTTCACACCGGAAAGCTTACATTTGCACCGTTTTGTGCTACACATTGTACAACCACATAATGTTAGCAATTCATCTGGCAGTAACGTCAGGAATTTAGATGGTCGCAATAGGCTGTCAACCTCATCCCAGCCATAGTCTTGCAGACTTAGGACAGTATGGTCAGGATCCAGGAGAGTGAGTGACTCGCGAATAAGATAAAATGCCCGCAGTATGTGTCCTCTGATTGAGGATGAAGTTGGTGGCAATGCTACTAAAGATTTGTTTGACTTTCTGTATTCAATGTATCTCAGCTCGTTAAAAGTGGCAACGGTTGTATTCCTCGACCAGACTCTAACAAGATACTTTTCCGCCTTCCCGATATCTTGATCTGATAGCATGTCAGACTCCGCAAATTGTTTCAGAAAATTTACTGGCTGCGCAGTCAGCGCTGAATGTTTAGTCCCGATCTTACTTAGAGCATCATTTCCAGTGATGATGTGCGACTTCACCAAAACACTACACATTTCAGGGCCAAGCTTGGTCAATAGTTTGTGCAGTGGTATGAATCGACGTCTTGCACCTGTCCCGAAGCGAATCCAAAATTCTCTTAATCCTTTGATTTCTAAGAAAGGAGCATACCTAATCAGGACAGCGACCACATCTGTGTCATTAGACAGTATGACAACACGTTTGGCACCATGTTCCACTGCCCAATTTACATGAGGAATAATACGAAGGTCAGCCTCCTCAATGCTGGAAGACAGCTCATGGACTTCTGTTTGATCACCATTAGAGTACATCACTGGAGGGACAATCTCGTCATTTATTACCATCCCACTTGCAATAACTGGAATATTTGCGCGAGCGGATTCATCACGTGCCAGATTGCAGGCAAGCTGTTGCAGCTTGGTTTTGTTTGCTGACGATGCCCAGAATTTGTCCATTTGAACGGGAATGGGTACTGTGGGATGAATACACACTAACTCAATACTGCCAGTTTTCGATGATCTGCGAATGCGTTCTGATTCCTTTACGGAGAGATCAAGGTAACTGTCAAAGACAATGTGTAGCTCTTGCACATTGCACATTCTCTCAGAGCTTCGAAGCACCATACTGACCGCTTGTCCAAAGTCCTTTTGAACTGACATCTTTACCATTCGAATTTGTGACATGAAATCTATGATGACCGTGGTCTTTGATTGACAGACTGGATCAAAGTCGTACTCTTCAGTCGTCAGGTGTTTCTCAAGTTCCGATATTAGTGTGTGTTTGACTGGCTTAGTAGCAGCATCACCTTCAAATAATGGACATGTTGGTAGCAGATCATGTGTCAAAATATCCTTTACTGACTCTCCTCTCGCGCGGGCAATATCCATAACTTTCTGTGCCTGGGTCAGTTGTTTCGCTGCAATGACAGGAGTAATGGGTAGTGTGATAGTTTTTGTAGAGTCCCTGAAGCTTGGTAGCTTCACACGGGTTATAGTGTCCGAGAGTTTCTTTTCTTTGCGAATGAATCTTTCATTGCGTATTTGTGTGTAGCCTTCCAAACCATGTTGCATTACATTGAGCAGACGATCCTTGATGAGTTCATCAACATTCTGTTTGGTGACAAAGTTGTGAAGCTGAATATGTTCGGTTATCTCAAATGGGTTTCCCTTTTCCTGTATAAACTCCAAAAGTCGCACCACGTTAGAATCAAACAATTGTCCTTTTCGTCCCGTAAGCTCATGGTGAGATGATTCACTATGATCCATCACATTTGATTTCGTCAACTCCCTAAAGACATTGCTAATAGCGAGGACCTCATGATAAATTAGCTCCCACTCTCCGACATAGTCGCTCCTTCTCGTTTGACCTACGATGCCTTTTGAGCTTTTTTGTGACCGTTGAATTGTCTGTTCAAGCTTCATGTCAGGAGAAACGGCATTAAACTTTCCATCTTTGTCTCGTACAACGAAATGGCCATGCATAAACTTGTCATATAGAAAGGGGTTTTCCACTTCAAGTATTCGTATTCTCTCCAGGTACCAGGAGCCATAGCGCAGGTAATTAATGCAATCAAACTCTCGAAATACACTGATCAGTGACTCAACCGTTTGCACATGTAGCTCCCAGTTTCCTTCACGATCAGATGTCACAATACTCTTTACGAGGCCCACAATGGTAAGAAAAACATTCCAGTATTTACATAGTTCTGATTTTGCACAACACTCTTCAATGAACTCACAGAAACTTTGTCTAAGACATACCATGGGGTCCATTAGACTTTGGTATAGGTGCTGAGATTTTTGTTCATCATTTAATTGCAATGCTGCCCTCAAGTCTGAAATCATTGAAATTATTTCCTGGAATGTGTCGGAGTTGTTGTTATGCCAGAATGCTTTCCACATTAAAGTTTCAATTGCTTCTGACACGATTAGCATACCTTGGAATGACCGATAATAATGTGACCCATTCAGCACAGCTTGAACAGTTTTCTCACCGAATACTTCAGACTCTATCAGGGCATCATCCATACCACTCCCGCTGATATATCTCCCTGCACAACGGAGAGCCACCTTCGCTAAGTGAAACATTCCCATCATGGGATAGATATCTCCAAATTCGTCAGGATTATTCAAGATAATATCAGCAACCGTATGGAATACCCCTTCATCACAGAATATTGGGATAACTGGTTGACGTAACTGTGTGCACACATTTTGAAAGTTTTTCATTGCTGAGAATACAGTGGCATAATCGGTAGCGGGAGATGGGATGACTGGCAAAAATGCAACTCGTTTAAGTGGAACAGTCTTCTGAGAGATTAAGGCATGAAACCCTCCCCATGGAGCAACTTGCAATGTGTCCTCTTCCGGTAGACCACATCTCGCCAAAGTAATGAGAAATTCGGTTTTGGCAGCCTCACATGATGCGGTGCTATCTGGATGTAGACCAACATCTTCAGCTACTTTGAAAGAGTCAGGAATAACGGGCCGATTGGCTGGCTTAGGATGATGGCCAACACGTTGGCATGGTAGGTCAGACATCAATTTACAACTTCGCTTCTTCAATTGTGTGGCAGAAACATTTGGCTTCCCAAGTGGAACTTCACCATCACAGTCTTGAAACAGCACCATCACTGTATCGTGAGTGCCGGATGTGCCAGATAAAGATGAACTGTCCTCGAAGTCAAAATTATCAAGAGCACCAATGGTGAAACCTGTGTTGTTGAAGTGGCTAGGAATGGGAGTGTCATTGTCCTCACATGACTCTATAGCATAGGCGGATAGTAAGTTCCGACTTCTCAATACGTCAATATAACTGGTAGAAACACCAATCCGGTTCATCGTCGTAATCAATTCTCTACTCTTGCACTTATCATATATGCTGTGAGCAGTCATTGTGTGAAGAGGAGTCTTCTTTGAGCCGTTGTGCAATTCATAGAATATGATTTGGAAAAGACACCAAAGTTGTACAGCCTGGCGTTTTACACCACTACTTGCATCATTGTTGGTATCTTCATTTACGTCATATGCGTCGTCGGTTTCATTTCCCATTTGCAACATTTCAATTTGCAACATGCGTGTCTTGCTTATGTTAAATAAGGAGGAAAAGAATGTCAGCAGTACATCAGGCATAATTGTGTTCTCCCACGAATGGCGTAGCTCACTAGCATCACAAAATTTGTCCGGAAGTTTGAAGTCAACTTTCTGTATTGCTTGTCTCAAGATAGCGCCTGCTGATTTAACGGCATCGTGTGATTTAATTTTTGAAGCAAGATCATCAGAACTTATTTTGGATGAAAAAACTAGCAATGGCTCGTTCTGTCGTGGAGACTGGCAAAATTTAATTTTGTCCTGATACATTCTCACAAGAAAGATTTTGATCTCATTGTTATGGATTACCATGTTATTGTCAATATTGTGCATTAACTCTCTAATCTCACTCAAGGTTAAGCCATAGCCGTCTTCTAGGAGTGGGTCCAAAAGATCCTTGGCCTGCTGGAACACTTCTAACTTCTGTCTTGAGTAACGTTCTCTTGGCTGCTCTGGCTTCAAAGACTCACGCTCATACCTAACGATGTAGCCATTCATGCATTTTCCGTGGGCATATAAATCTGCAGCAAAGATTTTCTGCTCGCTGTCAAGGTCTGCTATGCGGCCAAAAATGTCATCTTGAAAGAAGTTAGCCGCAGCCAAGAACTTATTCGCACGTTGTTCTTCACACACTCTGAACTTTCTATCTACTCTCACGCCACCATGTGAAATCCGGACATAGCCACACACGACACATGGGAGTTCACTTGCATCCTTTTGAGAGCTTACTGGATTACGCGGTGTTGAGCATGACCGACGTGGTTGCACACAAATACTGCTGCTACTAGCGTTATTGTGTGATTGTTCAATCGTTTCAGGACTAAATGATAGAGACTTTACACTTTGTTCAGTTATAGTATCTAGTGTTTTCTTCAATGTATATGTTTTATAGCACTCATTGTCCACGTGGTAGCAGAATGTCTCTGTTTCACTCATTTGTTTCAGTCGCTTAAACACGTCATCCTGTCGTATCTCTGCCGCTTCTCGAACACGTTTCTGTCCACTTCCAGTAGCTGTCAACTTAGTGTTTTTTCTTGTTTTCTGACAAATAATACATTTCCTTTTGTTCAGAACACACGGGTTTGTCGACTTCATGAAGACTCCCTCTGGAGTGACAGGTCTGCTTCTCGCCGCTTCGTCGCCCATTTTTCTTTGTTCATCAAATGTGATACCAAGCTGAGGAAGAAAATAATATGTTATGTAAGCTATGACTCATCTCAAATACAAACTACCTGTCAATTAACACTTTCATCAATGTTCGATATGTTTATAATTCGGAAAGTAATATGATTGACTGCCACCGTTATTAAAAGAAGCAACGTCATCCAATCAAATTAATTTCAAAATAGGCTACATCTTTCTCAAATGGATGTCATGAAACTAAGATATTATCACAGGTGAAAGGATTAATTAATGTGTTTTACATCATCACCACCACCACCATCATCATCATCATCATCATCATCATCATCATCATCTCTACCATCATCGCCACCACCACCACCACCACCACCACCACCACCACCATCACGACCAACAACAACAACAACAACAACAACATCAACAACAACATCAGCATCATCATCATCATCATCATCATCATCACCATCATCATCATCATTAACAACAACAGCAACAACAACAACAACAACAATGACAACAACATCATCATTATCAACATCGTCCTCGTCGTCATTGTCATTATCACCATCATAATTCTAGGACTAAAGTTTAGGATTCCATAACTACGGACCTGGATGCGTTTCCCTGCAAGGATAGCATAGAGACCTATGTATGGAAAACCTGGTCATTCAAACATGCTTAGCAGTGCATACTTACATCATGCAGATATGGGATATATAATATTATCTTCTGTTATCGAATTTAGCAAAATACAAAGTTTAATGACTAATGACGTTTGCGCAATGAAACACGTAAAATAATGTTCGTTAACGACTGATTCGGTAGTATTTATAAATATGCATGTAGCGTACGTAGACTAACTCAAGAATTACTTTTTACAGGAAATGCTGACACTGCTCAATTCCTGACTTTTAAACAGGATGTTTATAATATTGTTGTGGGGTGCGGCATTGATAGAGAAACCGAAATGAACACCCTCACGTACATTGAGTATGTGACTAGACTGTTGGTTGTGTCGGGTGGGTGGGTGGGTGGGTGGGGTGGGTGTTTGTTTTCTTTGCATTAAAGCTCCATAGACTCGCTCCCAGACAGTTAAGGTTTAATTTTTTCTAGCTATCGCCTTAAAGATTTATAATTGGCGCGAAAGCGTTTGATATGATCACTAGTTCCAGAAATTCAAGAAACCCCAAATTTTCAAACTATTATAGTCACCATTTGGCTAAAAACGGGTAGTTATTTTGACCAATATTTCGGAAGCGATATAACCATTGTCCCCACTACGTAGATAATGTAATTTCCGAATTCCATGACCTCGAAAACCTATATATCGACACTAAAATTATTGTGATAGGTACACTAGTTCCAGAGATATTGGCTGTACAAATCAGAACGGCCGCCATCTTGGAAAATGGCGACTGTAGGATTCCTACCACCAAATTGAAATGTCTACCCAAGCTAATCTTAAAGCTAGTTGGTCTGGCAAGGCATACAAACAATAAAATACTGTGTACATCAATTTTTCTACGGGACTCTATGGTGGAGCCTGGACTATAGGTGTTTTGAATTGAACTGAGAAACAAACAATAGAGTGGTCAGAATCGCTGCATGGTACAGTTGTAGATGATCGTAAGAACTGCTTAAAAATGGTAGAAATATAAAATCTATCGAGGCGAGAGGAAACACCATCTGATCGGGTCCACGTAAACGTCCTTGCCGTGGGGTGTAAAAATCTAAACACATCTACAAGATTGCGGCGATTAATTAGTGCTTCTAGCGTGCGCGCAGCAATTGGGTGTGGCTCAGCAGCAGAGGTCCTATCGATTTGATGATCGATTGTACAATTAAAATCAGCTCCGATAATGATTGGGTAAATCTCTGTTAGCGTAGATAGGTGAATATTCAGGAGATCAATACATTTTACTTTTTCACATGAATCAGTCGGATTATATATATTAATCAAATAAAAAAACCTATCATTTATTTTAGCAGTAACATGTAAAATTCTACCGGGACAGCATTAAAAGTATTAATAATATGAACATTAAGTTTGGGTTTAAAAAGTAGTGCCACACCAGCTGCACTATTGCTAAAATGTGAAAACACCATTTCTCCCCTCCATATTAAACGCCATATAGGTTCATCTGAGATACTTGTATGCGTATCTTGAACAAATGCGATATCAGCATTTGTTTCTGATCGTAGTTGATTAAAAAGTCTAAAACGTTTAAAAGAGTCACGACAACCTCTCGTGTTAATGGTTGCAAATGAGAGTGCTGCCATAATCAGGATGAACAGAAATACTAATGTTGTGATGTAATACATAACTAGTTATTAGATAAAAGAGACAATATCAGTTTGATAATAAGTAGGTTATCAGTAAACGTATTAATTTCTGAGACTGTGATGTAACTTTGTTACGATCTTACTCACCCGTAACCTAAATGCGGAGTCAGTATTGTGTTGTTTTTTCAATCGAAACATCTGATGCATAAGTAACTTCAGGTTCGGTTGAAACTCTTTACAACGATCAACAACCTTTTTACTATATTTTATACTTTCTACGAATATTTTAACATCGTCAAGAGAATAGGTTATGTCCCTTGATTCTTGAAAATCAGTCATGTCCGAGATTTCAGACACAACTGACATACTGTCCGCATCTGAGCTGTCATCATCATGGTCATCAGGAAGGATCAGGTCCTGCGAGGTGGGTGGTAATTCTGGATCTGCTATTGTGACGTCATTACATGGGTCATGACCGGGTTTTGAATGGTACAACTGAGTCTTTCGGCTCTAAGATCGCGATATTATTGTCTATGGCACAGATAATCTCCTGCGTGGAAATTGGAGCAGGTTCATTGATTGACATTTGTTCACTAGATTGTTCCTTTGCAGTAGCAACGATAGTATTACGTTCTGTGGTAGACGTATTCTCAGTCATGTCGTGTACGCTATTGGGAACACCAGCGTCAGATGTAGACGCTTTGTCAACCACTACCTCAACGCTGTTATCGTCGAGTG
>CM067372.1:104402693-104467693 GCA_034401795.1 Chaetoderma sp. LZ-2023a | reverse complement strand
AATTTTTGAAATTTATTGGGGAAAACGGTAGGATCTCTGCGTAGAGAAATAAATAGGGACGTTGTTTTGGAAACATTAAATTCGACTAGCCATATGTTTGCCCAATGGGTCATTACTTGCAGATCGTGGTCGACAGCTGGTGTGTGGTCTTCTAAGTTATCCGGCATCACATAAAGGCATGTATCATCAGCAAATAGTCTGGTATTGGTTAGTATGTCATTGGGCATATCGTTAATAATACTAAGAAAAGTAGTGGCCCAAGAACGGAGCCCTGTGGCACACCAGCATGTAATCGAAGCAACGTAGATTCGTAATCATTTATAACTACTCGTTGGTAGCGATTATGAAGGTAATTTTCAAACCATAAAAGTAGATTTCCAGCGATGCCAAATTGTTTGAGCTTCTGTTGGAGGCCACGATGCCATACTCGGTCAAATGCTTTCGAAATGTCGAAAAATAAGAACAGTACTTCATTTTGTTCATCTAGAGCTTTGGCGATATCTGTATATATTCCTAATAGTTGATTTACTGTAGAATGTGAAGGAAGAAAGCCAGACTGATGTGGAGTGATGCTATCTCTAATGTGGTTGTAAACGTATTTAAAAACAGTTCTTTCCATGACTTTGCTAAGACAACTCAAGAGAGATATTGGGCGGTAGTTTGTGCACGAATCCTTTTCCCGCTTTTTAAAAATTGGAGTTACATTGGCAATTTTCCAGGAGGTGGGAAATTTTGAATTTATGAGTGAGTAATTAAAGAAACGTGCTAGAATCGGAGCTAGAATTTCTTTACTCATGACTAATAGTTTAGGACTTAGTCTGTCGGGACCGACAGCTTTTGAGGTATCCAGCTTAGAAAGTATATCTAGAACGTCTTGAGTCGTTATTGTGATCATATTTAAAAAGTGTTCTGTGTATAGGGATAAAGGGGGTAATTCCACATTTGACTCATCAATTGTCGCAATACTTGAAAAATAGTGATTTAAAAGATTAGCCTTTTCAATAAAGTCATAGGTAAAGGTAAAACGGTCTTTACAGGCGCCTGGCGCTTACTAGTTAAGGGCATGAGTAGAATACAGCAAGCTGTCAATATTGACGCTATTAACGGTGTACAGTTAATTAATCAAGTTAAAATAATAATAATAATAATAATAATAATAATAATAATAAACATTTACAAGAAACATTTGTCCTAAGCTGCTATTAAAATGTAATCCTCTGTTGAGCTGAATGGCGATCTTTGCCGTGGCGTTCGCTGTATATGCTCTCATTGGCGAAGATCTCTCTCTCTCTCTCTCTCTCTCTCTCTCTCTCTCTCTCTTTCTCTCTCTCTCTCTCTCTCTCTCTCTCTCTCTCTCTCTCTCTCTCTCTCTCTCTCTCTCTCTCTCTCTCTCTCTCTCTCTGGTGCCTCCAAATGTAACCGTTTGTAGCGAGTGGGGGTGGGGGGGGGGGGGGGGGGGGGGGGCAGATACATTGACAAGACGACCCAAATACTGGTTATGGTGAAAGTGCGCCGTTTATTGAGCAACAAACGTATAGATGGTGCATAAATACAATCAACACCCTAGTGGGTGGCACTGGGGTATGTCGAACAAGGCTGACAACAGCCGAGTGTCACGTCAAGCAAATGTATCCACAATACATGTAGTAGATCATATAATCCTGCAGGAGTTGAATTCGATCCTAGTAAATCCAGTTGGAAAATGTAATTGAATATGTTGGCTATCACTTTCTATATAACTTTCTTTACAACTTTCTATAATACTTTCTGATCTGCACCGTTTAAACGGAGTGACCATAAAATGAGAATTTGGTGTATGTAACTGAGAATGTTCACTAGAGATATAAGCGCCTTGGATGTCGGCGTGGAGTGTGACTGAATTGCATGGACAAATCTAGTATAATCTGCATGACCGGGAAATTGAGTAAGGCTTGGCTATGGGGCAAACTAATACAATAACAAACAACAGATTTGAATAGCAGAAAAGAACAGCTGTATTCAGTTTGAGGACTGACTACTGTAAGCCCATTATGATTACTATACACTGGATTGGGAGGGACTGCATTCAATGTATTTACAATGCGCAAATAACACATGCTCTACATTAAAGAATATCATGGGCAACTTTATTGGGGTTATGAAATTACATATTTACATTACATATCATAGTACATTATCACATTCCATATGTAGTATTATGGTTGCTCGGTCCAATATAGTACATAACTGTGCCGGTCACAATACTGACATCAGATAGTGATCAAAGTGCACTCGTTTCATTGCTAGGCTGTAGCTATCTTCAACAAGATGCAACCAATCAGCAATATTACCACTAGAATTTCGCTGGAAGGATGACAATGGTTGTTATCGACTACCGAATGCTATGGTTTGATGGTGATGCTTACCCAAAATCGTTAGAATATTGTTTGCAGAGAGGATCATCTTAAGGAAAGTGATGAATTCCCGTGTTATCTGACCATTTTACCAAGTCGTTACTTATTTATTTTAACAGTGATACGTGGAAGAGCATCACAATTTAAAATATCATTCTTACACGAAAGAACCTATCTAAAAACACGATATGGCATTTGGGAAATAAGGTTACAACAGACATAATGAAATAACCAGAAAAAGTTAGGTGCCAGGTTGATGTGGGTGTGCAGGGTGTGTGTGTGCGCGTACGTGCGTGCGTGCGCGCGCGTGCGTGCGTGCGTGTATGCGTGCGTGCGTGCGTGCGCGTATGTATGTATGTATGCGTGCGCGTGCGTGTGTGCGTGCGTATGTGCGTCTGCGCGTCTGTGTGCGTGCGTGTGATCAAGCAGTTTGTCTATATGATTGTAAGGATACAAGTAAGTTAGGCCACACACGCACGTACAATAAGACACGCACGTGCATGAACACACGCTACGCACACACTAACAAAAAGAGCTTTCTACATGACTGACAGGGTTTTTGCACAGATGACTTGATTTATCATAATACATGCTATGCATTAATTTTGGCCATCTGTCTATATCTACCTGTTTGGCCATCTGTCTATAGCCACCTGTCTGTCTGTCCATCTATGCATGGGCTGTCTGTCTGTCCATCTGTACTACCAATGGTGGCAGGCGTTGTTAGTTTGCTTGTTTTGTTATAGCAGATGTGGATGATGTCTAAGATGGAGAAATTAACAGTAACGACGAGGAACAAAACCCTATAAGCAGCTGGGATGGGATATTTATTCCATTAACTGATGAAAAATTATTAAAAACAAAGTCAATATATTTTATTAAAGAATATAAGTTTTATTCTTTGTTATCTATTATCATACTTATTTGTCTTAATAGGTATACTTAGTGCAGCTTAAGGGGTGCACATAAATAACTCCCTTCCCACTCTGAAGTTTGATAATTTTTTGTAATCTGCCATCGCACTACTTTGGTTTGACCAAGTTGAGTCCATGTAGCATATGTGGTAAATGAATCCGACACCCTGACTCCTTTTGGGGATCTTTGTAGGGAGCAAATTAAGGATGGTCTGACCACATCTTTCCACCTGGGAAATTTGGTTAGCTTTATTTCTTTGTAATCTACCATCATGCTACTTAGTTTTGACAATGTTCCGTCCATGTAGCTTATGGGATAAATGAACCCCATTTTTGGCCTCTTTATAGAGGGCTCATTAAGGGCGCTCTGATCACATCATTGCCCCCCCCCCTCCCTCCGAAATTTAATTTGACAAATTTCGGTCCTTGTAGCTTATGGGGTAAATGACAGCTTCCCCCCCCCCCCACCCACCCCCTCTTTTGGGCTCTTTGTAGAGGGCCCATTAAGGATGGTCTGACCACATCGTCCCAGCTCAGAAATTTGCTCCGTTTACTTTTTTGTAATCTACTGCCATAATACATTATCTTGGCAAAGTTTTGGTCATGTATGAGATAACACCCAGGTGAGGCTTTTCGAGGGGCTAGTGTCGGCACACCCACCAACAGGGGAGCAGCTGACAAACCTTTTGTGTATGACTTAGGTGGCCTAAGTAACTTTAAGGGGTCAAACCTTCTGGGTGAACTGGGTGAAATCTTCCGTCACGAGCTCCTGGACTATATATTCATGTACACGCACTGGCAGAGCCAGATTAAGGGGTCCCAAATAAAACAATACAATTATCGCATTTTACCTATTTGAACCTGTAATCCCAGTATCTCACTTTTACCGTCATGATGCACGTAACTTGATGAATATTTTGAAACATATTTCACTGGAAACTGGTGCTGTTCCTTGGAAGCACCAGCTTTCAGTTCAATTAGTTTCAAAATATTCAACAACAACTTTACATCTGCGGAACGAATTTGTTATATTTTCTAGTAGTAGTAGTAGTAGTAGTAGTAGTAGTAGTAGTAGTAGTAGTAGTAGTAGTAGTAGTAGTAGTAGTAGTAGCAGCAACAGAAGCAGCAGCAGCAGCAGCACGAGCAGCAGCACCAGCATCCGCCAGCGTCATCGTAGCCGCAGCAGCAGCAGCAGAAGTAGCGGCAGCAGCAGCGGCAGCATGCATGCATGCAGCAGCCGTCGCCACCCTCTCCTTGAATCACCCAATAAGGGGCCGCAGAACTAAGTAGCCCTGGGCCCCAAATAAGCTTAATCCGGTTCTGCGCATTAGTAACCAAGATCAAACCTGTCATCTACAGCGTTATCCTAGCAGTACATACTCTCACAGGCTTGAGTTATTGCATAATCAACTTTTATTTTTAGAAATTTGCCCACAAAGGATTCTCCAGACACAAAAGACTATGGCTACATCAAACATGATTTTTTGTGGGTCTGGGTCTAAGCTTTCATTCAAGAATCTTTTTCACTGAGGTCATTGAGATCCACACGTCAATATTGTGGTATATAAGTATGGCCCTGCTTAAGTTGATACCTACAGGCGCACATTGCATATTGCGAACAATTTTGTCTGAAGTTTATTTAATATTTGTTGGGTTTTATCATTTTAGAGAAAAATTCATTAACATTATTTTACTTCGTTACAGTAAATATGACGAGGACTGTGTTCTGCAACTGAAGAAGTGAAAACTTCTTTCAGCTGCAATCAGTTTTTCTTCAACATTCTCTACTGTGTCTTGCCCACGGCGAGCGTCCTTGTCTCCTTTAGGTTCTTTCCCGTATTCAGTGTTCCTAGATTAGGCTCTTTGAGGTCTGATCGCAAAACACATAGCTAGTTGATGTTGCTTGCCTAATACATGTTGGCACATACGGCTACAAATTCTCGTGTTTTCTGAGCAGGCATATGTTCTGGTATTCGAAGAACTTCGAGCTTATACCATCGCTCTTGCGCTATCCTCACAGATAGCGGCTCTGTGTTACACAGCTTGCAGTGTTGAATTTGATATTGGACCGTGTGGGCAATGATAATTTGTAATGGCTCCAATTGGCTCGTAGATGTTTGCAGTGACATGCATCTATTTTGTTCAAAAGGGCCTTTGGAGTGGCGCAGCTGTTGAAATTGCATAGCATTATGGAAACACTTGTAACATCATATAGTTGCATCTTGACTTTCATGCGTTTTAGAGCCACTAATCCACAAACTTCCAAAATACTGGAAGACGATATTTCCTTCAGAGGAGGGAGCCCATGATGCTGCTCTTCCTCCACTTGTCAATGGTCCAATGATGGGTACCGTCATCATTCCTTTCTGTCGTGTCTATTTTGGCTTCATTTACGAAGAGGTTTGCAGCCTTGACCTGTTCTGCAGCTATTAGAAGCAGTGTATCAAGACGACCTTTTTTCCTCGTCGATAAAGTCAACATCACTTACATACTCCATCTCTAGTGGCATACCTATCATTGGGACTGGAGGGTTTGGTCTTGTACATTGTTCCCAAACCGATGATAGTGCGGCGGCGAGGTAGCAGGTGAATAGTAGTCTGCCGGAAGAGGGTTCGACATGTGGAAAATATTCGGATGTAATGGACCTTTCCAGAGTAATGACGTCATATGACGTCATAATCAGCTATGCGGCGTGTAGGCTGACGTCAAAATCATTACGTCTTAAAAGTCTGACACGTTGTAAGAACTGTATGTCTCTACTATTTAATAAACATGCTGTAATAAACATGCAGCAACAGCACCCAGTCAAATTAGTTTCAAAATATTCAACAGCTTACCTGTACAGTTTTCTGGAAATTAATAGTCAGGAAGTTCAGAGATCGATCCCAACACGAGCGATGTGTGGCTGGAGCGTAGCTAGAAAAGGGCGGGGCATAACTAACAATGGAAAAGTACATTTTTTTTGTTATTCTTCTGAAAGGTGTATGTCTGTAGTACTCCAGAAAAAAAAGTTACGAAGAATCGGTTTTGGAGAACAGATTTTACAGGATTTTACTTTTGGTATGCAATCTACATCATATAATAAGGGGTAACGGTAGGAAACTGAAGAAAATACAGATTTGAAATCGCACTCGGACATTGAAACTTGGCGCGTGCATATATTGGACATTGGGATGATATCGTGTATGACATTCCATGGGCGTGATGCCATTATCATAATCAAATCAAAGATGGCGGTCAAAATGGCGGGAAAATTACATGATTATCAGATATTACCAATGCGCTTAATTCCAAACAAATCAAATTCGTGACAAAAACATAACAATTAATATAAATAGCATAGTGATGTACATATCAATGGACATATATTGTAAGAGGTGATACCTCAACCCAAGCATACCTTAATTTGAATGGGATGTTAAACCCAGCATCATAAAGGTTTTCTGCATATGTCTATATAGGTAGCAAGTTAAAGCGATGCTAATCTCATCTCAAATGTTGTATTGCACTGATAGAATATGGTTTATAGATTCCATATCATTTATATCCTGTCACATTCCCTGATCTGTATCGCAATTATCTGTTTTGTAATATCGAATAAATGTTGAACAGTGATCGACACCATTTTGTCTCCTCAAGCTATTGTGTGTGATGTCATGTAAGCTCCAATGCATCACATTCTTTATTACGTAATGCTCATCCCATTGAATATTTTGAAACTCATGTTGAGAAGGATAGAATCCATTGGACGAAAGAAACAGCTAATTGTATTTTTAACCATTGGCTGACGGTACTTGGTTTAAACTAAATGTGGGTCAAGGCAATAGCTCCCCTAACATAGGATTAGGAACAAACCTTGTCAATTTAGCAGCTAACTATGATCTCTCACCATCTGAAAAATCAATTCTCGATCGTGGTCTTACTTTTGTACCAACTCCAAAACCAAAAACAGGATTAGATTTGCTTTTAGACACAGGTCTTATTGAAGTAGCTAATTTTGGTCATTCAGTAAATATAGCACATCATTTTTGAAATTTAAATGGAGAGTCAAAACCATTCACTTGAAAATTCGGTTGGGACCCTCCAGATAGGCTAGTTGATGACACTATTAAAGCAACCATAAAAACGGTTGCTGGTATAGCCAGATCATTGCCAGTTACAAACAATAAGCAAAACCTTTCATTTCTCGAGCGACAGGCTATCAACAAATTACGTAGAAATCAGAATATTATTATAAAACCAGCCGATAAAGGTTCAGCAACTGTGATTATGTCTAGAGAAAACTACATCCGCGATGCCGAAAGGCAGTTAACTAACACCAGGCATTAAAGAAAACTTGATAATTTAATTTGGCCTCAGAACCGACAAAATTTCATTGAAATGCTTAATTCATTGCATACAGATAAGTACATCGATAAGAAACAGCTAAAGTATCTGCTAGGTGAGAATAATCCACAAAATCGGGCATTTATATCTTGCCTAAAATCCATAAACCTATCAGCACCTGGTTAGATCCATTAACACGACCTGGACGACCCATCATTTCAGACTGTGGCAGTGAGTCTTATGGCATTTCAGAATATATTGATTACTATTTAAAGCCCATTGCTAATAGACACAAGAGCTTTCTCAAGAACAGAGAACACTTTCTTTCAAAGTTATCCAAATTGTCAGTTCCGAAAGATGCATAATTAGTCACATTAGACATAGATGCTATGTATACCAATATAGATATTGATGCTGGAGTGAATGCTATTAAGAATTCTTTTGTCAAATTTCCTGATCCAGATCGACCAGACACGGAAATTCTAAAATTATTAGAGCTAAGTCTTAAAGGAAACAATTTCCAATTGAATGGTGAAAATTACCTTCAAATCTGTGGATGCGCAATGGGTAAACGATTCAGCCCAAATTTTGCCACGATTTATGTTGCGGAGTGGGAAGAAGAGGCACTGAACAAATCAACCAAAAAGCCTCTTCTTTACCTCAGATATATAGATGACATCTTCATAGTTTGGCAACATTCAGAAGAAGACTTTTGGGAATTTTTTCGCATTTTAAATAACCAAGATTCAAACATCAAGCTAAAACCTACTATTAGTGGAACATCAGTTGACTTTTTAGATGTCATGATCTATAAGGGTCCTCAATTTGATTCCTCTGGAAAATTAGAATATAAAGTTTTCTTTAAGCCAACAGACTCACATCAGCTGCTTCACAAAAAAATAATTTCATCCTCCACACATATTTAAAGGTTTGATCAAATCGCAAATCATAAGATTTTTTCGAAACTCTAGCAACAGGCAAAATCTGAATAGTGCATGCTCTACTCTGTTTGATGCTTTGAAACCACGAGGCTATTCAGCCCGTTTTCTTCGAAAAATTAAAGCAGACAGAATCAATGAGCTTGAAAATCTAAAACCTCATAGCGGACCCGAGGTTGAGCCTGTCCAAATTAAACACAATAAACCAATCATGTGCGATGGATCAGTTTCTAAATGCGACAAAAATAGATGCAAAGTAAACAACTATATTGTAAACCAACAAACATTCCTTAGCTTTCAAACTAAAAATGAATATCATATCCGAACTAATATGCATTGTGATTCTGAGAATGTAGTCTATTTGATCAATTGTGCCTTTTGCCAGAAACAGTATGTTGGTGAAACAAAAAATGCATTTAGAGTGCGTGCTAGACGCCACGTTTCTGATATTAACACCTCAGCAGATACGCCAATTGCTCAACATTTCCAACTTCCTGATCATTCAGTTGAACATCATTTTGAAATCATGCCAATAGAACAGATTCCGACCTTCGATAGTGAGGAAGAAACGAGTTCGTTTCGCAAAATACGACAAGGCCATTGGATTAGAACACTCCAAACAAAAGCACCATTTGGAATAAATGTAGATTCAGGAATATCACAAAAGAACAAAATTATCCGATTTCAACTCATATACAATATATGTAATGTTGAATTAGCGAAAACCATGAAAGACGAATATTCACAGTTGCAATCTAAATTAAAGGAACCGATCAAAGCACAACCAGTAATAGCTTACAATAGAAATCCAAACCTGAACGATTTGCTAGTAAGATCAAAGTTAGACCTCATGGTTCCTGATAACAATGACAAGGTTTCATCCCTCCCTGCCTATTCTTAAATAAATCTAATCCCAACCAAAATCAATGGTGGGGCAAGATGAAATCATATCCGTAGGACATCTTTTAGTTGTGTGTCTTCAAAAGTGTGTGTGCATGCGTGCGGGTGTGCGTGCGTTCGTGCGGGCGTGCGTCCATGCATTTGTTCGTATGTGTGTATGTGTGTAGGTGTGTGCTCGTACATCCGTACGTGTGTGCATCTATACTTGCGTGGGTGTATGTGTGCGCGTGTGTGTATGTGAGTGTGGATGCATTAATTCGTGAGTACATTAGTGCGTGGGTGTGTGCGTGCATGCATTCATGCGTCTGTTCGTGCATGCGTTCATGCATACATTATTGCATGCATTCGTGCATGTATTACTGTGTACATGTATTATTGCGTGCATTCGTGCATTCGTTCAGCTGTATGTATGTATGCGTGCGTGCGTGCCTGCGCGCGCGTACATGCGTACGTACGTACGTGCGTGTATGTGTGTGCATTCGTGTGTGTGATTTCTCCATAATGTAGGATCAATCCCAGCCTTTACCTGTTAAAGCGACCTACTGATTAGTTCACTTTACCCCAACCAATCTCAAGGGGGGACCACTCTAAGTAAATCTAAACTTTGTCTCGATAGGACAAATTTAGGTAAAGAAATTTTTAATTAAATTCCTGTGCCAATGCGTTTTTTTCAATGTAAAGACGGACTTGCTTGTGCCAGGCCTCCATATTTGTCCCAAATCAAACAATTTTAAACTGTTTATATGTATAAATACACTGTCGGAATTGGTCTGCTGGTAGCTGATATTTCGTTTGCACGGTCGTCCATACCTGCAATCGTGCATGGATGCGTTCGCGTGTACATTCGTTCGTTCGTTTGTGCGTGCGTGCATGCGTACGTGCATACGTGCGGGCGTCCGTGCGTGTGTACGTGCGCGCATTCATATGTGCGTATATTCATTCATTCATTCATTCATTCGTCCACCTATCTGTTCACTCATCCTGTCACCTGTCCTTGGCCTCTCTATTGGTTTACTGGTCTGTGCCTCTCAGACATCAATTGATTGTCTGTGTGGATGGACTGATGGATGGATTACTGGGTTGGTGTCCGGGTGGGTGCATGGATTGTTTGGACACATATGTTTGTAAAGGTACAAACCACCTCTCTTCCGCAACCACCTGTCGTATTTTATTCCTATTTTTTCAACAGCCACACCAACCCATTGCAAAGAAGCAATTAGCACTTTGCAATGACTAAGTGAATAAATTAAACCAAATTCGGAAATGAAATTGTAGCTTTCACCCATTTTCTTATTCATTTGTTCAGTCGTCTAGTCATCCACCGGGTGTCTGTCTATCAGTTTACAAATCTGTTCTCCCCTTAATCAAGTATTTGTTTAGGTGGATGGCAGGATGGACTGATTGATGGATTAATATGCTGGTGTCTGGGCGGGTGAATGAGTGCATGGGTTGTGGGACATATAAGCGTACAATGCTCAAACAACCTGTGACTTACAACCACCTCTCTTTTGAAGGAATCTCACTAGACCAACAACATTAAGTCAATTCACAATGGATCATCCTATGTCAGAAAGACCTGCTCAAATATTCCTATTTTCGAACACATGGCAACGCCAACTTGTTACAAAGAAGTAATCAATGCTTTGTAATGATGAGTGAACCGATTTGTTCAGATAAAAAACTGTATAACGCATAACTGTCAGAATTTGTTCCTATTTTCGACACACGGCAACGCCAACTTATTACAAAGAAGTAATCAACGCTTTGTAATGACTGAGTGAACCGATTCGCCAAGATAAAAAAACTGTATAACTTGTCAGAATTTGTTTTAATAATCTTTATTCAGGAAACCTGTCCCTTGCAGTACTCAGACAACAAGTAAATTACTCTCAGCCGCCATGATTAAACATATCTCGGCAGCATTTGATCTAATGACTGACCAAATAGCCCTCATTGTTATTCTCACACCTTAATCGCCTGAAACGAACCGGCGTACTAACCCATGCTACAATTAGATAAGCTCGATATAATTAAGCAATCACGCCTTTTGTATTAGCTGTTTGACTTCAGTAGCGCCCAAGGCGCACATTGATCTAAAGCAGGTCTTCGGGTTTAGTTGATCTTTTGTGGAGAGACTGAATTAATAGTTAATCACTAGTCACCATTGCAGTAATTCTCCTATAAATATGTAAGAATTATCAGTTGCCATTAGACCAGGTTTTTCGCTGCATGACGAAGACCATTACGTCGAAAGCGCACCAGCAACTGACAGTGTAAGCTTTAATCTTACATATATATATATTTAACAATCTTGTATTAATTGTTCTTATTTTTCAGTTTCTAAATTGTTTCAACACATATCGCTCTAGTTAATATTTGGTATTTAACTTTTTTGAATCTTTCTGACTAAGTTTGACATAAATCTATAGAAATTTGATTACGTTCTAAAATGGCCAAGAATTTCAATGGCCCAGCGGGTAAAGGACGCAAATCTTGCAACCCAGCGTCCAAACTTTCTTCAACCAAAAGTGCTCCTAACCAGTCTGTTCAGGCCTTTCAGACTGGTTAAGATGTACTTCCATGTGTTGCAATGCTTGCATCACTATGGTCTTTTACGAGAGCATTTGGCATCAGACTCTCCCCCGAAATCTCTCAGCATGAAAATGGAGGAGATGAACTCGTTTTTCTGCCCTGGCTTACGAGATGACGAATTTTTTTAATCGACCAGCATGATAAACCAAATTTGGGCTCATAGATGCTTAGAAAATCTAATCAAACATTATCAAAGCAAATTGGACAAATTAAAGGCAGAGGTAAAAGTGGCCGAATCTAATGTAATTCTTGATCTACACCGAGCCAAAGGCATAGCATTGAAATGGGGTAGGCAAAATTTTGGAAATAAATTGGCGACAGCGACAATCACAAATTTTTGGAAATTTTTGACAGAAATAGCTAGTGATGAGCAAAATAGAGTGATGTCTCTACCAACACCGGCAGCCACACTGAGTACAGGTTCAGGTTCACATTCAACTATGACTAACAAACGACAACAGTCACCAACCACCTTCACACCCTCGCCTACCGCTTCCAAGCGGACGAATCTGTATACATCACTAACACCAGCACCTGGTGTTGATGATGTAACAGAGTCATGGCTGGCTCTCCCAAAAACCAATTCTCCTCCAGTGCGCCGTTGTCGGGTTGTTACTCACTGTTCCCCCAACCTACCACCTAGCAACTCTTCCTCATCTCTTCCACTATCTTCTCCTCGCCACCTTCTGACTCGATCTACTCCTCTTTCTCCTTTCTCAATCCTGCCTCCTCCTCTTCATCGATCTCATCCTCTTCATGCATCTCCTCTCCCAATCCCGCCTCTTACTTCTTATACTCAATCTTCTCCTCTTGCAACTCCTCTCCATCCTTCCGCCTGCTCTTCCTCCTACTCTTCATCTCTCTTCTCCTCACGCACCTTCTTCTGCTCCTCTTCCTCCATCTCCGCCTCCTCTCCCTCCTAGGGAGAATAATAGTAACCTATCTGATAGGAAGTTTGCTAAGTACCGTCATCAATCGCATAGCAAGGGCCTGTGGAGGATCCCCAGAATCACAAAAAAGATTCTGATGATAGGGTCCTAATCTAGCCCGAATTGATTTAGACGTCCATCCTGACATCCAGGTTGAGTGCTATCCTGGTGCCGCATTATCACATTTCAGGACAATGGCTATGCGACACCAGGATCACCCTAGCCCGGAGAAGATCATCCTGAATATTGGCATCAACTCCAAAAATGAGTATCCAACCAAAGCCTCAAGCCATTTACGGTTCATGGCTCGTGAATTTAAGAATAGCTTCCCTAATTCGGAGTTGCACTTTGCTGAGATTAACTTCTCTGATAGCTTGTCAGACAGGCAAAGGTACTGTCTCAAGCGTATCAACGAATCAGCAAAGTCCAACTGCCACGTTGATAAGGTCATCCCCAAAATGTATGATGCCAATTATCATGTTGAGAAGGATAGAATCCATTGGACGAAAGAAACAGCTAATTGTATTTATAACCATTGGCTGACGGTACTTGGTTTAAACTAAATGTGGGTCAAGGCAATAGCTCCCCTAACATAGGATTAGGAACAAACCTTGTCAATTTAGCAGCTAACTATGATCTCTCCCCACCTGAAAAATCAATTCTCGATCGTGGTCTTACTTTTGTACCAACTCCAAAACCAAACACAGGATTAGATTTGCTTTTAGACACAGGTCTTATTGAAGTAGCTAATTTTGGTCATTCAGTAAAAATAGCCCATAATTTTTGAAATTTAAATGGAGAGTCAAAACCATTCCCTGGAAAATCCGGTTGGGACCCTCCAGATAGGCTAGTTGATGACACTATTAAAGCAACCATAAAAACGGTTGCTGGTATAGCCAGATCATTGCCAGTTACAAACAATAAGCAAAACCTTTCATTTCTCGAGCGACAGGCTATCAACAAATTACGTAGAAATCAGAATATTATTATAAAACCAGCCGATAAAGGTTCAGCAACTGTGATTATGTCTAGAGAAAACTACATCCGCGATGCCGAAAGGCAGTTAACTAACACCAGGCATTACAGAAAGCTTGATAATTTAATTTGGCCTCAAAACCGACAAAATTTAATTGAAATGCTTAATTCATTGCATACAGATAAGTACATCAATAAGAACCAGCTAAAGTATCTGCTAGGTGAGAATAATCCACAAAATCGGACATTTTATATCTTGCCTAAAATCCATAAACCTATCAGCACCTGGTTAGATCCATTAACACGACCTGGACGACCTATCATTTCAGACTGTGGCAGTGAGTCTTATGGCATTTCAGAATATATTGATTACTATTTAAAGCCCATTGCTAATAGACACAAGAGCTTTCTCAAGAACAGAGAACACTTTCTTTCAAAGTTATCCAAATTGTCAGTTCCGAAAGATGCATAATTAGTCACATTAGACATAGATGCTATGTATACCAATATAGATATTGGTGCTGGAGTGAATGCTATTAAGAATTCTTTTGTCAAATTTCCTGATCAAGATCGACCAGACACGGAAATTCTAAAATTATTAGAGCTAAGTCTTAAAGGAAACAATTTCCAATTGAATGGTGAAAATTACCTTCAAATCTGTGGATGCGCAATGGGTAAACGATTCAGCCCAAATTTTGCCACGATTTATGTTGCGGAGTGGGAAGAGGAGGCACTGAACAAATCAACCAAAAAGCCTCTTCTTTACCTCAGATATATAGATGACATCTTCATAGTTTGGCAACATTCAGAAGAAGACTTTTGGGAATTTTTTCGCATTTTAAATAACCAAGATTCAAACATCAAGCTAAAACCTACTATTAGTGGAACATCAGTTGACTTTTTAGATGTCACGATCTATAATGGTCCTCAATTTGATTCCTCTGGAAAATTAGAATATAAAGTATTCTTTAAGCCAACAGACTCATATCAGCTGCTTCACAAAAAAATAATTTCACCATCCACACACATTTAAAGGTTTGATCAAATCGCAAATCATTCAAAAAAGATTCTTTCGAAACTCTAGCAACAGGCAAAATCTGAATGGTGCATGCTCTACTCTATTTGATGCTTTCAAAGCACGAGGCTATTCAGCCCGTTTTCTTCGAAAAATTAAAGCAGACACCATCAATGATCTTGAAAATCTAAAACCTCATAGCGGACCAGAGTTTGAACCTGTCCAAATTAAACACAATAAACCAATCATGTGCGATGGATCAGTTTCTAAATGCGACAAAAACAGATGCAAAGTAAACAACTATATTGTAAACCAACAAACATTTCTGAGTTTTCAAACTAAAAATGAATATCATATCCGAACAAATATGCATTGTGATTCTGAGAATGTAGTCTATTTGATCAATTGTGCCCTTTGCCAGAAACAGTATGTTGGTGAAACAAAAAATGCATTTAGAGTGCGTGCTAGACGCCACGTTTCTGATATTAACACCTCAGCAGATACGCCAATTGCTCAACATTTCCAACTTCCTGATCATTCAGTTGAGCATCATTTTGAAATCATGCCAATAGAACAGATTCCGACCTTCGATAGTGAAGAAGAAACGAGTTCGTTTCGCAAAATACGACAAGGCCATTGGATTAGAACACTCCAAACAAAAGCACCATTTGGAATAAATGTAGATTCAGGAATATCACAAAAGAACAAAATTACCCTATTTCAACTCATATACAATAGACGTAATGTTGAATTAGCGAAAACCATGAAAGACGAATTTTCACAATTGCAATCTAAATTAAAGGAACCGATCAAAGCACGACCAGTAATAGCTTACAATAGAAGTCCAAACCTGAAAGATTTCCCGATAACAATGACAAGGTTTCATCCCTCCCTACCTATTCTTAAATAAATCTAATCCCAACCAAAATCAATGGTGGGGCAACATGAAATCATATCCGTAGGACATCTTTTAGTTTTGTGTCTGCAAAAGTGTGCGTGCGTGCGTGCGTGCGTGCGTGCGTGCGTGCGTGCGTGTGTACGTACGTGCGTGCTTGTGTGCCTGCGTTCGTTCGTGCGTGCGTCCGTGCGTTTGTTCGTATGTGCATATGTGTGTGGGTGTGTGCTCGTACACCCGTACGTGCGTGCATCTATACTTGCGTGGGTGTATGTGTGCGCGCGTGTGTGTATGTGGGTGTGGGTGCATTAATTCGTGAGTACATTAGTGCGTGGATGTGTACGTGCATGCATTCGTGCGTCTGTTCGTCCATGTGTTCATGCATGCATTATTGCGTGCATTCGTGCGTGTATTACTGTGTGCATGTATTATTGCGTGCATTCGTGCATTCGTTCAGGTGCGTGTGTTTGTGTGTGCATTCGTGTGTGTGTGATTCCTCTATAATGTAGGATCAATCCCAGCCTTTACCTGTTAAAGCGACCTACCGATTAGTTCACTTTACCCCAACTAATCTCAAGGGGGAACCACTCTAAGTAAATCTAAACTTGGTCTCGATAGGACAAATTTAGGTAAAGAAATTTGTAATTAAATTCCTGTGCCAATGCGGGTTTTTCAATGTAAAGACAGACAGAGACAGAGACAGAGAGAGAGACATACAGACAGACATACATACAGACAGGCTGGCAGGCAGGCAGGCAGGCAGGCAGGCAGGCAGGCAGGCAGGCAGGCAGGCAGGCAGGCAGGCAGGCAGGCAAACATGAAGGTTTTCTACATATGTCTATATAGGTAGCAAGTTAAAGCGATGCTAATCTCATCTCAAATGTTGTATTGTACCGATAGAATATGGTTTATAGATTCCATATCATTCATATCCTGTCACATTCCCTGATCTGTATCGCAATTATCTGTTTTGTAATATCGAATAGATGTTGAACAGTGATCGACACCATTTTGTCTCCTCAAGCTATTGTGTGTGATGTCATGTAAGCTCCAATGCATCACATTCTTTATGATGTAATGCTCATCCCATTGGATATTTTGAAACTAATTTGACTGGAAGTTGTTGCTGCCTATGGCCTCTTCAACAGCGTACCTGTAGGATTGCTTTTATACCACATTGCCAAACTATAGCTGGCGCCTCTATGACTGAGCGTATATACCGAGGCAGACACACTAGGGGTTTTCTGATTGGTTGAAAATTAAATCATGACACCAATCATAGGGTGTAGAAATGCACCAACATTTAACTACTAAATCCTGAATAGCTTTCTTTAGCTGCGTGATAAAAAGCTTAAAATTACCTGGATAGTTTATGACCGGCGTGTTAGATCAACTGAATAGCTATCAATAGATGGGATTAGTTATCCTTTAAGAATCCTGTATCAAGTTGAATATTCAATGCAAATAAATTCAACTATTAAAACAAAATGTTTTATTTTATTAGCTAAATAAATTTAAATAATTTTGGACATTAAAATCTGTAACTGACATATTGTGAAATAAAGCTTCTTTCTTACTATCAGTCAGAAAATATGACAAGAATTTTGGTGGCAAAAGACAGTTGTTCCTTTACTCCATTAAGAAAGACGTTCGATGAAGCCTAAATCGATCGATCCCAACGCGGGCGAGGTGTGGGTGGATCTTAGCTAGAGATTGGCGGGGCATAGCTAAAAATGGAAAGGTTCATTATGTCATATGTAGGCTGACGTCATAGTACATAGTGAGGTAGTGACACCATTTAAATGTTCGCCATGTGTACAAATTGTATGTCTTTACTATGTAATAAACATAATAATCATAACTATACAGATAGGTTGTTGAATATTTTGAAACAAATTAGTTTCAAAATATCCAAAAGCTTAACTCTATTGTGGCCTTGAAATTAGAGTCCTGGGAAGTCAGGATGCAAAGTGTATAAATTGCTTCCAACACGCGAAAGAGGAGAAATGGGGCGGATCAGAGCTAGAAATGGGCGGGGCATGCCTAGCAATGGGAGGGGCATAGCTAGATGTGGATCCCTATACAGGAAACAGGAACATACATCGCAGTGACAACGAAAAAATGAATTAATTTTGGCTTCAATGAAATGCAAAAGAAATGTGTTGAAATTTATAATGGCCACTATCTAGATTGACCAATCAGACTGACAGGTGCCAACTGCTCATTCATTACTATTTTTACTGTCAAAATCTATAAACTAATAAATGCCCAATTTATATTGGTTCATGGCCGCCATGTTTTATCACATATTAACTTCCGTTGACTAAACTTGAATGGCCGGCCAAGATGTCGACGCCCAAATCAATCAGCTTCGTTTGAAGAACTTTTTAACTTTATGACCTAACGATGCCTCCTTGGAAATCTATCCAGTGGTTCTTGAGAAGAGATATATTGCAAAGGAAACAGTTGATGATGACAGACGACAGACAAACGACATGCGATAAAGTAATAATAAGTGTATTTAGCAATACAGCCAAACCAAGCATTTGACGCCTGTTTATTTACAAAATCGTGACTCATTGATTGATAGCTGAAATCGTTCTTGAAAACTTTGGCATCCATTTTTGTTTCTGTTTTTCTATGTGGTCTATAAATCTAAGGCCGTGTTCTCACTAAAGACTGAATCCTAAATAACGCCATACTGACGTATGGTGTTATTCAGAATTAACTCTCTAGTGGGAACACGGTCTGTAGAAAAACTATGCTGATAATCATGACACCAGGTGCAACACATCTACCAAGTACTCGGTTAAAAACACTAGGAGAAAACATGATTCAAATATTGTTCCCATATAATTACTATGAAAATAGAAATACATATATCTCGAAAACAATTTGATGGGTCCAATAAACAGTGGTACCAAATCAATTCTATACAGGACCTAGAAGTTCCTGTTCAGCAAAGCAATATAACTAATATATTATTATTATTTTCGCTGTTAAATTCAAGCCACTAACAATAACTAAATTGGATTGGTTCATGGTGGTCATGTACTTTACCTAAACTTGAATGACTCTTAGTACACAATTCCATTTGTTAAGTTTCGTCCAAATCACTTCAATAGTTCGAGAGGTGTTTTTTGTGAAAACTAGGTGATCCAAGATAGCTAGGCGGTAAACCAGCAAAACAGTTTCGCTTGAACAAACTTGGTTACACTTAAGCTATGGACCTTTCCAGTCTTAGCTATGCCCCGCCCATCTCTATCTAAGATCCACACACACCTCGTCCGTTTTGGGATCGATCGATCTCTGAACTCTCTGACTTTCAATTTCCAGAAAACTACAAGTAAGCTGTTAAATATTTTTAAACTAATTTGACTGGGTGCTGTTGATGCCATAGACTATTAATGTCTATGTCTATTAATATAGATCCACAATTGTCACACTACATTGGACGAATTTCTCAAAATGCATCAGAAATAAATAATTATATTAACCATTTTCTTATTTGTTTTCACTATTACATTTTACGGTATGTGAAAATGTTGATAACTGATAAAGAAATGTTAAAAGCTGTTCCAGTCTTCACACCAGCCACATCTGCCCGTTGCTACGAAACACCGCATGTTAAATACCTAACCATATCAATATTTTGTCGGTAGCTTCAGTTGAACAACGTTGCGTCCCAATGACCTAAGGATGTGTCCGTGCAGACTGAGTGGAAATCGATCCAGCAGTCTTTTTTTAGATGGAATTGCTTAAAGAAATCGTTGACAGATGGACGACGAGTAGATGGCGGATGGACGGATGATGGACCGTCACCAACAAACAAGGTTGTCTTCATGTTGACAATTGTGTTGCTAAAAACTGTTGCTGTCATAGATAACAACAGGTTGTAGCAGCGTCGTTTGTCATTAACAGTAAGTATTATGGTCAATGCAGCTGAACATTACAAAGCATGCCCATTTATTAATGGTGTGGATGTGTATTAAGCCAAGTTATACAGTTTTACTCTTTCTTGACATACGATCCCTCGCCCTTGTACTCTCCAACGTATCCTGTGTTGTCTACCTTGTCCACACGTCCCTCAAGTCCCTTGCCCTTGCCAGACTCGTCAAACCGCTCTTTGTGAGCGCCAGTGTATTTAGACGCATCTGTTAGACCATCGACGTTACCAGTTTTCGAAGCTTTCTGAAAAGCAAAACGTGAAAATCTTATGGGACGTGTCAATAGGCAATAGATCAAAACATAGCTTATCTTAATATTAGGACTCTTTGAACCCGCAAGGAAAAACACTAAAAATCATATACGATTTAATCATTATGATGCTGAATATTGTGAAAGTAATTTGACAGGAACCTTATGATGTCATAAATTTGAGTAACAGATCGGATCTCTCCATTGCCAGTCGATTTGTCACACTATCCAAGGTTCCGTGGATACAAGACTGTGCTAAATATCGAGCATTCAACTTAGTCATTCATTCCGCCAAGTTCTACTCGTGGCCAAGTTCTACTCGTGAGTCTAGAAGCGAGAATGGCTCATTAGATCTTGTCACATATTGTAGATTAACAGCTAGGCTTCGTACCAGGTGACTACATAAATGGAAAAGATGGTTAACACAAGGTGGTCATCTCTGCCTTGTATATTCACCATGCTAAAACCTTTGACACAATATCTATGCCATGTTTAGGCAAACATTATCAGAGTTTGGAGTGCAACAGCACCTAGTCTGGCTATAGTAAAAAAGCTGCATAATCACGCAAAAATGAATGGTGTCCTCAAGAAAACACACCGAACAATTTATTATCTTAGAATATGTAGACAGAAATCTTTTGTTGCAACAATTTTCATTCAGAATTGCATTAAAATCCGTAGCAAGTAGCGCTCGCATTGACAATTAATTATTTGTGCAAAAATATGACTGAACGTTATTGTTGTCATTGACAGCAACAACTTTCCCGCATATTATTGTTAAAGGATACAACAGCGCGTAGAAATTGCTACACTGAACTGTGTTTCACAAGTCTATGCAATATGCGCTACCGACATTACTGTGGCTAATATTGCATACATCTTTAAGCCTCAAGACTTGGCTTGCAAATAATCAGTTACATGTGCAGGCGGCTACTTTTTGTTTGAGAAATACCGGTCTGTACAGACAATTGACTCACCTAATGTGGCGTCCAATAGTTACAACGAATATGGAGTCATTGCATGGTGGGTAATTTGAACAGAAAACAACACACATCTCACATCGCGTGCAAATGTTTCTCTATTTAATCGGATACAAGAACTTTAAGACAGCCCGTTTTAATAAGGGGAATAACATTTCACTAATATTGCGATTGCATGTTTGCTTTGAAGAGTTATCTTCCATTGCGAATAAATATCATACCGGTTTCTTTTGTTGTTACTCATCGTCAAGTAGGAGTGCGGGTACTTTTTGTTCGGGTCTGTCCGATTTGGCACATATTTTAACCTAGTAAAGGCTGTTAACGTGGATTTCCATACTTTGACTGTGATCCAGATTAAAAGCCGGATCCAAACCGGATCCAATTCCAGCTCAATGGATATCTGGGAAACTGTCTGATTTAGCTCAATTTTTGAACAAGAAAGGTTATGGTCGTACCCTGGGATTCCACAGTCGGTCGTAATATAAAAATAAAGATAAAAAAAATGCGGAAAATCTTAAACTTCCTTAAATCTGACAAAACGGAAATGCGAAAGCTTTACTCTCGGGTCGCTTTTGTTGCTCACGTCGATGGCCTGCGTGAGTATTGCATTCGGTGCCTGAATGCCTGCCTGCTTGCCTATTGTGGTTGCATAGAGAGTTAGTTTCAGGTAAAAAGGTCAAATATATAGATCACAGAGTCACCAGGTTCATACCGAAATACACATTTTAACCATAAGTCGGGAATATTCAAAGTACAATTCATTCATATTGTGGCTGAATCGAAATGGTTTGAGTTTCAGGTCAAATGATTAAATATTTTGGTCATGGGTCACTAATTGCATACCGTAATACACGTTTTTCCCATAATTATCCCCACGTTTTAAAAAAAATGTCTGGTATATTGTAATCGCCTTCGTCCGTCCGTCCGTCCGTCTTGCCATCTGTCCATCTGTCCGCCATGCTATCTCCTCCCAAACCATTAGGTGGAATTCAACCAAATTCTGTATGTGGGTTACCCATATGATTGCGCTTTGCAAGATTATATTCAGATTTGTCCCCGCCCCAGCAGGGATGGGCAGAGGTCAAAAGATTTAATCACTTGTAACAGAACTCCTCTGAAACCGTTACATGGAATTCAAACAAATTTGATATGCGAGTTACCCATTTGATTGCGGTGTGCAAGAGGCCATTTACATTTGGCTCCGCACCCAGGGTGTGGGGGAGGGGTCAAAACGTCAAATGTTAACTTGCAGAAATTGATTTTAACGCATCTCCTCCGAGACTGTTGAACAGAATTCAACCAAATTTGGTTTGAGAGTTACCCATATCAATGTGGAGTGGATTAGCACAGTTCTATTTGGCCCCGACCCCCCCCCCCCCCCATGGGGTGGTGGATGTGGTCAAAAGGTCACGAGATTCATTGTAATGCAACTCCTCTGACACAGATGGACGAAATTCAACCAAATTTGGTATGAGTTACCCATATGATTGCGGAGTGTAAAAGGACATTTACATTTGGCTCCACCCCAGGGGATGGATTGCGGGGTGGGTCAAACATTCAAAGCGGTGAACCTGAGAATTTGCGATGACGTGTCATTGACCGGGCAATCTGGTTTGGGAATGTGAAAGGAGAGGAACACCAGATTTTGGACATGCAATCATATTGGGGAAGGCTAGAGAGATTTTAATTTTCATGGCAACGCCTTAAGTGTTAAATATCGATATGACGAGGTCACTAAGTGCATACTGGGACCTGATATATATGGCCATGACACTGGTATACAAGAATGTAGCATCGCCAAATTGAGCCAACCCATTCATAGTCGAGTAGGCTAGACCTAGGCCTACTTTCAGTTTCACGAATAATGCCAAATATCTAGGTCACTAGGTCACTAAATTCACACAGGAATACACATTTGTGGCCAGAACTTGGGGATGCAAGCCGATAGAAACACCAAATTTGACAAATGCATCATTCATATTTTGCTGGACTACAAGTAGTTTGAGTTACAGGGAAAAGTGTTAAATATCTAAGTCACGGGGTCTCTAAGTGCAAACAAAATAAGTTATTGGCCAAAACTATGGCATGCAAGAAGCTAGAATCGACACATTTGGTACATCCATTCATGCATATTATGGTGGACTAGAAGTGGTTTTGGTCAAATGGTGAAATATTTATGTTACTGGCGCTACAATATGCGTTAGCAAATCAGGGCGCAAAGACGTGAGTCAGCACCTCTTCTGAGCGCAGTCTAGTTGCTTATGTGTTCAACATGAACCAATAACGGCTTCACAAATGGTGTGACAGCAAAGGATTCAAAGGTATCAAGCTGAATGCTTTAACAGACAGCCACCCCACCACATCCAATCCCACCCACCCTAGCCACCAACACCAACGCCATCATCACCAACACCACCACTACCACAACGACGACCACCACCACCACCACCACCACCACCACCACCACCACCACCACCACCACCACCACCACCACCACCACCACCACCACCACCACTACGCCACCCCGATCGTGCTGATTAATTAACTAAACTGATAACTGGATTGTCGACATAATAGAGGAATCCAATCGATCTGTCAAATATATGATGTCATAATGAATTACGTCACATTTAGTTTGACGTCACAATCAATTACGTCATGAATGACGTATCAAAATCAGTCATAAACGCTTAATAGTCTGTCAAGTTGACGAACTGTATGCCTTTACTATTTAGTAACCATTCTGTTGAATATTTTGAAATCAGTTAATTTGAATGGACGCTTTCGCTGCAATAGGCAACAACGGCATCCAGTCAAATTGGTTTCAAAATATTTAACAAATATATATATATACTCTCTCTCTCTCTCTCTCTCTCTCTCTCTCTCTCTCTCTCTCTCTCTCTCTCTCTCTCTCTCCCTCCCTCCCTCCCTCCCTCCCTCCCTCCCTCCTCTCTCTCTCTCTCTCTCTCTCTCTCTCGCTCTCTCTCTCTCTCTCAAATTTAATTAATTGGAATAAAATTTTACCACTTGTTTAACATCGGGGCCACTAGACAGCAATTTAGCTTTGAATTCCTTCTCAACTTTATCCACTTTTTCGTCATTTTCTGGCAGCTTGGTATTCTTGGACATGATTTTGGCGTATTCGTGTGCGCATGATCGGATGAATGGCTGAAACTTGCACATATGCATGTGACTGTGAACAAAACGAGTTGTCGTATTATCATATATTAATGCAAATGCTAAATAAGATTAAGGAATGTTTATTATTTATGTCCGTTTAGACCCATTAGAGGCCAGTTTTAATTTATTCGTTTAATTATGTCCGTTTTGCGACGAGTGCATGAAGTCAGTATACTGGCGCGAGCCTATGACTAACATGGACCTTTCCAATTTATCAATCCATCAGCTGACGTCATATGACCTCGTAGTCAACTAAGTGACGTGTAGGATGACGTCACAATTAAGAATGGCATGAATGACTCAATTGTGTCCGTCTTTAACATTACTAGTCCGACACACTGTACGAATTGTATGTCATTACATTTAATAAACATTCTGCTGAATATTTTGAAACTAATTTGACTGGAAGCTGTTGCTTCCATAGTCAACAACAGCACCCAGTCAAGTTTGTTCCAAAATATTTAACAGTTTACTTGTATAGTTTTTCTGGAAATTGATAGTCAGGGAGTTCATGGATCGATCGATCCCAACATGAGCAAGGTGCGGGTGGACCTTAGCTAGAGATGGGCGGGGCATAGCTAAAACTGGAAAGGTTCATTAACTAACACTTTAACCCTTCAATGGCGACATTTAGTCAAGACTATAAAGATATTTGCTCATTTAATGTCCATTTACAGGCCAAGAGAATAGGCTATACTATTTTATCTAGCCAGTTATTCTAGTGGCCAAATTAAAAAAAATAGTCTTCTCCTTGCCTGCAAATGGACATTCCCCAAGATCACTGCAGAGGTCGTATTTTGCCGATGAACGGGATGTATAAGCGCGTTTACACACACAATTCACATCAATATTTGTGGTCACAATATTATTTGTATGTCTGCACTTACTTCTTTCCCTTTTCCTTGTACTTGGGGAAGACGCTCGCGTCCGCGATTGTTTGAACCTGTTTGGGCAGACAATCCTTGACCATCTTCCCGCATGCCTTGGAGTTCATCAACTTTTCATCCTCAGCTGACAGGGCTTTGCCTGCGGAGGACAACTTGACAAACTGTTTAAAACACAGACAGAGCTGCTCTTCTTCAGCACACGCTGACGCCATTCTGAAAACAGTTTTAACGATGATATATAGTTAAGCATGCTTTACAAAGCACCAACACGCCAGCACTTTGGTCGACATGATGATGATGATGATGATGATGATGATGATGATGATTTCAGCCACCGATCTAACACAGGTATCCATTTCTAGTTATGCCCCACCCATTTCTACTTACGTAGCCCCCACATTTTACGCATGATGGAATCGATTTGAAAGTTTGAAAACTGAATTTCCAGAATCTAAAATCCAAGGTAACTATACACCAAAAATTTGGAATATTTTGAAACTACTTTAACTGGGGCTGCGGCTGACTATAGTCGAATTAGTTTCAAAATATTCACCAGAATGTGTATTAAATTGTAAATTCATCAAAGACATACAATTCGTAGACTAGTGATGAAGTATTTTCATGACGGATATGATTGTGACGTCAGCTAAATAGTGACGTAATTGATATTACCTCATGATATGACCTCAGATACTTGAGTGACAGATCGGATCCATCTATTAAGGCTGAGAAAGTTAAGGTATGAATTGCCTTTTAACATTTATATTCGCAATTTCGCATAATGTATAGTAGAAAAGAAAATTACAAAATAGTTTCTGTTCACTGAAGTTAGTTGTATACACCACCAACTGGAATGTTGACAGTTAACAATCTGGACATTAGGCTACATGTAGTCAGGCAGAACATTGGTTGGACATGGATTTGGTACCTATATTTTTTCTTGTTTGATTTTGGTAGTCCAATGTGTACAGTCTTCATGTATAAATGACGACTGCGTGCCACGCTTAATCTTTTTGAGAACTTCCAGATGGCGGTCAAGATGGCTATCGTACACTGACTATGATCTAATGAAACTCACATGACAGTTTGTGCCCCATGTTTAACCACATACACAGCAAATCTTACATATTCTTGCTATATCAATATTGATCTCACGTTTGTTATAGTGCAGGGCTTCTCGGATTAACAAAACATGCAGTAATTTCTTTAATCAATTCCTGAAACTCGGATGTCTAATTCTTATGTAACACATGGTCATGGCAAGCGCCGGAGATTGTGCATTTCAAATTTGCACTATTACAATGACAACTACGAGAGATACTAGGAATTCTACTGTGACCTACGGACTTTATAAGGCGCATGATGAATTTATGGGCAAGTTCTGTATTTTCAGGAACAGTTATAGGTGTCTTGCAACTCGGCGTTGGCGTTGATGCGCATCCGCTTCCCATTCTAGCTGCCCATACATTGATTCCTGTATCGGGCAATGTTTTGCAGTTCGTCTGTCCATAGTAAGCCATCATGAGTGTGGTCGCTTGTTTCACAACATCTTGCCATGGTGATTCTGTTTTAACAAGAAGTGGCATGGTATTACAACCCGACTGTAGCACTTTGAGAACTGTGCTCTTTTCCTATTACAAAACAGCAGGTAGCCGTGTCACCTCCAGACACGGCGTATGCAGGTAAAATATACTCAACTATAGTTTCGTATTTCTCAGTTGTTCTGCCAATGTCCACTATAGGGCCCCTACACATTTCCTTAACTGAAGACTCCATTGTAACCATGTTTTCTGAATGGACCTTTCCAGTTTTCGCTATGCCCCGCCCACCACTAGCTAAGCTCCACCCACAACTCACTCGTGTTGGGATCCCTGAACTCCCTGACTACCAATTTCGAGAAAACTATGCAGGTAGGCTGTTGAATATTTTAAAACTAATTTGTCGGGTCGCTGTTGGCAGCAACAGCGACCAGTTAAATTAGTCTCAAAATATTAAACAGCATATTTATTAAATAGTAAAGACATACAATTCATACACCCTGACGGACTATTAAGCGTTTAAGACAGGCTAAATCGAGTCATTCATGACGTAATGATTATGACGTCAGCCTACACTTCACGCAGTTGATTCTGACGTCATATGATTGACTGAGAAAATGGATTCATGAATTGGCATTATGGTAATAAAAGATCCTAAACACGTGACAAACACACCAATGTCATCACAAACGACTGCGATTCTGTTGCTGTTTTCATTGACGATAATTGCCATGCACTTGCAGGAGTGGGGCCATTTTGAATGTGTGGGGTGGGCGGGGTTGGAGGTGACTGGGTCTCATTTCTCGTTTCTGTTTCGTTTTTCGTGTAAGAAACGAGAAGAGAAGACCTGGTGAAAGCATGGTGGGAGTTGAGAGGAAGGGTTGGGGTGGGTAAACGGGGGTAAATGACGACGGTCTGGAATAACCATGAATATGGTCTGTTAATTCAATTATTCGTATTGTTTAATCTATTATATTAATGGCTAACTGCTATCCGACAATGACAGTGTTTGAAGGAGCTGTTCTTTTCTTTCCTATTCTTTTTTAATCTGTTTACATCGTTTTTCTCCCCTATCTCTCTCTCTCTCTCTCTCTCTCTCTCTCTCTCTCTCGCTCTCTCTCTCTCTCTCTCTCTCTCTCTCTCTCTCTCTCTCACCTCTTAATTTATTGTTTCTCTCTCACCTCGGTTTAGTGTTCTCAATCATTGACTGCTTGTAATAATTCTGTAGGGAGAGGGCAAATGTTGTAAGAACTTGTGCCCGATCCCATTGTGCAATTGTTACAATAAAATATGTTTAAATCAAATGCACTTGCTGAATTATTATATGTTTCCTGCCTTTTCATATGTCATCTCCATATCACACAGTTTGGTTGCAACGCTACTGTTACTGAGTTCAACTATCACGCTGCCCTCTTCAGTGAAAACCATCTGATTCTGTGTGTATTTGTGGTGGAACACCTTATCTTGTACTACATATAAGAATATGATGTGCATTCGTTTTTTCTTGTGTTCCGTCGCTGTTAGAGGTATCTGCTGTGCTAGTAGTCAATTGACATTTCCAGGTTTATCCCCGCCCATCTCCAGCTAAGCTCCACACACGCTTCGACCGTGTTGGGATCGATAGATCCATAGACTCACTGACTATCAATTTCCAGAAAACTACATACAGGTAAGCTCTTGAAGATTTTGAAACTAATTTGACTGGGCGGTGTGGCTGCCCATGGCAGCAATAGCGCTCAGTCAAATTATTTTCAAAATATCCATCAGCATGTTTATTAAATAGCAAAGACATACAATTCATGCAAAGTGTCGGACTATTAAGCGTTTAAGACGGATTAAATCGAGGCATTCATGACGTCGTGATTATGACGTCATCGTACACGTCACGTAGTTGATTATGACGTCATATGACGTCAGATGATGGATCGGTAAATTGGAAAGGTCCATTATTCACATGTAGCTGATGACGTCTGATTGCTCCAGTTAGCACAGCTCCTCTTGTAACACTGTTCGTAATGTAATCAAGGTGTGTGCTTTAAAATTTTGGACAAAATCCTTCACTGTTCCACCTGCAGGCCCACTAATCCGCCAGAAAATAGAGCTGGGCCATCACTGATACAGGCTTCTGGTCGGTTTGCATTTCTGTCTGACACATCAACCTGAAGTTGAGTTAGATCTTGCTATTCTCATACCCCGGATATCTTCAAACATAGCTGTTGGTATTGGGGGCAGTTCGTGTGAGAGTACACCGTTGATTTATGTTACATTACGACCATTTGTTCGGAGACATATAACCATAGCGGAGATGATATCTGTGTCACAAATGCGTGTCTCCCATACTTTCACATACCTCCTCAACATGTCAATGGTAACCACTTACTTATCAATTGTCCCATATACGTAAACCGTCAGAACAATTACTTTCAAAGTCTGCCATTTACTCAATTCCTATCTGCACTATTTTGTGCATATTAGCTTTTCTAGTTACAATGGCCAAGTAGTGTAGCAGCGATATACAAGCGCAACTCTGTTCAAAGGGTTGGCTTTGGTACCATTAGCAACCATAGAAGCCCAGCTATACAGTTAGCGGGCATCAGTAATCCTCTGTTGGTGGCTAGATAATGTGATGCTTTGCCTCTAATGTTATTGTTACAATTCACCTTTCTAGAGTATACATCTATCAATCTGACGTCATATGACGTCATAATCAGTTAAGCCTCGTGTAGGATGACGTCATAATCATTACGTCATAAATGAATCTAGATGGCCCGTCAGACTTTCACTTTTAATAGTCCGACACGTTGTATGAATTGTATGTCTCTACTATTTAATAAACATAGGCAGCAACAGCACCCAGTCAAATTAGTTTCAAAATATTCAACATCTTATCTGTATAGTTTTCTGGAAATTGATAGTCAGGAAGTACAGAGATCGATCGATCCCAACACGAGCGATGTATGGGTGGAGCTTAGATAGAGATGGGCGTGACACAGCCAAAACTGGAAAGGTCCATTGCCTGTGTTAGAATAATACTTTTTTACATTATTCTTGCCCCCGCATCCGGTTGATTTCGGTCATTGCTAAGGGATAATCGTGTATCCTATTGATGCTCCCACAAACAAATGAAATATATGAGGGTTTTTTTTGTTTCCTTAATAACGGTAGCTATTTCTACGTCGATTTCTCTAGTCTGTGTGATTTTTAACATCTAATTTTCGCCATGATCCAGTTTCTCCTGCTCTTCGCAAGCCTACTATGAGTTAAAGGAAGCGGTGGCTCTCGAAGACACACGCTACCCAGAGACCCACCAGTGTCCTTCCTACCAGTTTGCCTATAAACTGACCAGCATATATACGTCACTCTGGTGACTTCTGACGAATCTGACCTATGCTCGGTTCGAACAACCGATCAAAGTGGTGTAGCGCAGCCGGCACACTTATTTACTCTCAACTCGCTACAATATAAAATATACAAGTCATATTGAGTCATAGTGGCATTTTATGTTTTATTCAATTTGGCCATCCAAATATTTAATCTTCACCATGTATGTGTCACAATAACCCTTTGCGGTCTAAATTTGCTCAAGAAAATCAGAATATTTGCTCATTAGCAAGTCAAGTGATATTTGGAAATTTACCGCTGGAATGACTATCTTGGTTGTTGTCCTGGTCTGCAAATAGGCATGTTTCAAGACCACCGCGGATAGTAGTTTTGGTCAGCTTCGCTAGGAGAAGGGTTAAAGAATCGCCAACTTGTCAGCCCAACAAGCCCTTCCTAGATTTTATTATAATATTGATGTGACCACCTCCATTGGAGTGCCAGTTCAAAAATCCCAATCACATTAATAAGCCACAGGCAACGAACCTATAACGTGTTTGACAAATCTGTGCGGAAATTTGCGTTGCCAGTATAGCAACACTGGTGCGTCTCTTTAACCCTTTAACACTCATATCAGCCAAAAACGGCTTCTGGAGTGGTCTTGAGAAATGCCCATTTGCAGACCAAGAGAAGACTATTTTTTAAGATTTACCACTGGAATGACTGGCTCGATAGCCGAGTCAGTCATTCCAGTGGTAAATTTTCAAAAATAGTCTCCTCTTAGTCTGCAAATGGACATTCTTTATGAGAAAATTTATTTATTAACAAATTCGAGGGTTAAAGGAACTTGTGGAACGAATGACGCTGTGCTCACTCAGACAGCAACATCCTACAGCAACATCCTACAGCAACATCCTACAGCAACATCTTACAGCAACATCCTACAGCAACGTCCTACAGCAACGTCCTACAGCAACATCCTACAGCAACGTCCTACAGCAACGTCCTACAGCAACATCCTACAGCAACATCCTACAGCAACATCCTACAGCAACATCCTACAGCAACATCCTACAGCAACATCCTACAGCAACATCCTACAGCAACATCCTACAGCAACATCCTACAGCAACATCCTACAGCAACATCCTACAGCAACGTCCTACAGCAACATCCTACAGCAACGTCCTACAGCAACATCCTACAGCAACATCCTACAGCAACATCCTACAGCAACATCCTACAGCAACGTCCTACAGCAACATCCTACAGCAACGTCCTACAGCAACATCCTACAGCAACATCAGTTGCATAATGAACGCCAACTAACAAGCGAATTGAACTAATCACGTTATCCGGCTGACAGATCACGTGGCCAATGGACAATATATGGATTTATTCAATGTTTATTTACTCAAATTACCGCCAAATCCCCGCGGACAAAAACATTAATATGTTCTCATGTTATTCATTACTAATCGACTAAAGTATCACTCCCACCAGATCAAATTCCTGTTATAATAACAATACTAAAAGCTGGAAATCCCTATGACGTTTGTATTATGCAAGGGTGTTATTAAGGGTGTTATAAAGGATATGCGTGGTTGAGTTCCAATTGTGAACTAGTTCAATGTCAAACCTGGATTACGATCATACAGACACGAACAAGTGTATTTTGCAGACAATCGGTCTGTCAGTTGAGGATCAAATGTAGTTTGATTGGTCTATGGACTCCATAAAGGGCGTAATAAGAGCTTCTTCGTAATAAAGATGGTATTCGTTGACAGATGCTCCTTTTGTTGACGTAAACATAAGCCAAGATGTCAATAACTACATTGTCCACAAAATCCGCGACTCAAAACACCATTTGAAACAACAACACCAATCATGCACGTGGTCCGCCAACATCCCGATATACATCACCACATATGAGACACCGACATAGATATTCATCACAATCCTATCACAAACCTGTCGACCAATTGCCATGTCGACCCACAACCACCCGATCCGATAAAGCAACCACTGACACTATACCACACCATTATATTTGTCAATTGAAGCTCTGCTTATTGTTTAAATATGTGTTTAACACTTTAGCCGTCGAATTTGTTCAAGAAAATTTAAATTTTCTCACTGCAAATGTCAATTTGCAGACCAAGAGAAGACCGTTTTTTTAAATTTATCACTGGGATGACTGGCTCGGTAAATCTTCAAAAATAGTCTTCTCATGGTCCGCAAATGGACATTTCCCAAGACCACTACAGAACATGTTTTTGGTTGATATGAGTGTTAAAGGGTTAAGACTATATCTCTACTATGGTGGTTACTGTCTGTTTATTTGCTGTCCACGTTTCTCCAGTCACGCATTTAGCACAGTGATTGTGTTGAAAAGCTAGATGATTCTCACGCTAGTGCAATCAGACGTACAAATGATCAAGTTCAAACCAGCTTTTAACTTTTCGTGACTCATATATAAATATATAATATATCACTCCGTTTGCATAGGCTATATAATTGCTTTACTCCTTTATTGAGGTGGATTAAATAACAGCTTATCTTTGTTCGCAAAGATTTACTTAATCCAAAACTAACCTTCTCTGGGTCTGAAAATGGCTATTCGTCAAGACCACTGCAGAGTTCGCTTTTGGCCGGAAACGCCGTGAAAGGGTTAATTAATTAAACGCACACACGGATGCAGGAACGAACGCGTATACGTTAAATAACCACACCCGTAAACCAATTACCGCGTAAACATGTTCTACAATGTGCTGGAATGTTCTAACTCGTCTTACAAATTTAATCTTGTAATAAAAACAGTACAAACAACAAAACAGTACCCAACCCCACCTCCACCTCCACCCATTGTTAGAGCAGATGACGAGCATATGCGATTAAGTGACAATTAAATATACAAGTATTAGATATATCTTACGGTAAGTTAAAACAACCTCTAGTTTAGAAACTGTTGCATTATATATATACGTTCTGGTGATCGTAGGTCATCATAAAAGACAGGTTCGCCGTTTATATATCGATTTAGATGAATTATTTAGAAGAATTGATCTACGTATGCATGTGTAATTCTAATGCTAATTTATGTTACATGCGTCTTTTTATTAGTTATTCTCACGCTATTATGATTTACTGTTGCTAACCGTAGCTGACTATCAACATGTCACGTATGGTAGACACGCTGGGCTTGTTTCGATTTTATGTAAATATATGCGCCTATGCATAAAAGAGTTCAATGACAGCCCCAAGCCAGGGAAGCGCAAATATATTTTACATAAACCTTTATTGGTCACGCAAATTGCAAGTGCATTACTGGTAACTTCCCGGCAACTTGAAAGATAATGTTGCAATTATTAATATGGGCTCTGCTAGCTGTGCCCTCATATTGTACGTCTTCCACTCTTCACGACAGTGCTTCTTTCCTCCATAGGGACAAGCCAGTTAACACTCTTTGACGCCAACACCAGCCCTAGTAACCCACATCTGAGTATAAATTGATACCAGAATAGGTTTGAATGAAGTTGGTTGACTGATTGAGTTTCAGGATGGGTAGAGTCGGGTCCCACTATTCTAAAAGACCAAAATCACTACAAGCTAGATACACCCATCCATGGCAGATTTTGAGGTGCATATTATTAGACATTGTCGTAATAACTATCAATATCTTTGCCTGGCCACCTTTGAGTGAGTGATCGCAAACATATTATTCTGAATATGCCGGAAATCCCTGCTCCAATCACCAAACATACACCAACAAGCAACACAGCTACATTAGTATTAGGGAACACCATCCTCAAGCCCTTCCCAGCCTGGAACAGCTCTTACACAGATCACACTTAGGGCAGTCAAAGCATCCGTCTCAGTGGAAAGATGGCCAGATAGCCAACCCTTCTGGAAGCAACACGTACAAGATATCGTTCAAGCTGCATGTCCTGTTCGCAAACAGATCGGCGCTATGACATCAGCCAGACGACACTGTTATTGAACAAAGCAAAGATTGGAAGACCTTTAAGAAAGAAAACCATAGCCCATCAAAAGAAGCCGGACAGTTATTAGACTGTTGGAAGGATTCCACAAAGCTCTGAAAACGCGCCAAGTCCGTGGATGGGCAAAAGGGCACAGCTACGTACACAGTAAATGAGAACAGTTGAAAAACGCTCCGCAAATGTCATGGCCGTAAAATGTCCTGATTAAGACAGATTCCATATGTGAAGAAACCGACCAGCATAAATCCACAAAGAAATCCAGAAAGAACCAAACACCGCTCCCCAATATCTGACATAATAACTGTAGCCTAAAAGTTCAATCAAAGAAAAACAGCCCAGATGGAATGGTAAATTACAGCATCGTGTGCCTTGGACCAATAGGACGAGCTAGGCTCATCCAACTAACTTAACTATCGGGCCTGGTATGAATCCACCATCCCTGAAGAATAGGAAAAGTGAAGCAGGGTTAGTGCCAATCTTGAACAGACCAAATAAAACCAAAAGACCAACAAGTCCGCCTACAGGCATATTAGCCTACTAAACATTTTAAGAAACGCGCGGGATGTTATTGGCAACAGCAGACTCTTAAGCGAATCATCTCATGGATGGATGTCAATGGGCCGTTCCATTTTTAGCCATGCCCCGCCCCTCTCTAGCTAAGATCCACCCACACCTCGCTGGTGTTGGGATCGATCGATCTCTGAACTCCCTGACTACCAATTTCTAGAAAACTATACAGGTAAGCTGTTGAATATTTTGAAACTAATTTGACTGGGCACTGTTGCTGCCTATGGCAGCAACAGCGCCCAGTCAAATTAGGTTCAAATTATTTAACAGCATATTTATTAAATAATGGCGACATACAATTCTTACAACGTGTCGGACTTATAAGAGTTAAAGACTCTGTATAGGATTTTTTTTATAACGTAATGATTATGACGTCATCCTACACACCGCTTAGCTGATTATGATGTCATATGACGTCATTACTCGGGGAATGTTAATTAGAACTTAGAAAACGCGTATTGATGACCAGGTCACATGAATGCTTGTGAAACGCATGAGAAGAATATCCAGAGCAACATGAACAAATGGATTAAGCATGGTGGCAAAAACTCGTCCACATATGTGAGTGTCTAACTTCATCTATCTCCGAAAATTTTGATTTTGACCGACAAATAGTTGAATATAAAATAATTATAGTTCGCCAATTGAAGTTCATTGTTTTATTACTCTCTCTCTTTCCCCGGTAAAGGGAAGCAGGTATTACGATCATGTCTGTCCCTGTCCGTCCGTGCGTGCGTGCGTGCGTGCGTGCGTGCGTGCGCGCGCGTCAGTGCGTGCGTGTGTATGTCAGTATGTTCATTATCTAAAAAATTACTGCTCCGATTTGGCTCAAACTTTACACAACGAAGCGCAAGAGAATTTTGACCACAATCTTGATAAATTCTAGATCTGCGGATATCTCGGCGACTGCTAGTCTGACTTGGCTCAAATCTTAACTCAGGAAAAGGTGTGGCCATAAACTAGGATTTCCCAACTTTGGGCGTGATCCGACAGAATCCTGAAAATCCATAAAATCCGGAAAAAATCCGGAGAATCTGAAAACTTCTTCCTATATGACAAAAACCAGGGCGGAATGGTAATTCGTATTTGTGTCGAATGGAATAAGAGACACGTCAATCTTTAAATTGAACTACTTAAAAAAAGTATTTCTTTTATTTGTATACTTGCATGTGTTTCATTGATTCTCAATCCAACACGATAATAATCGACAGCTTTGTACAATTATTATTATTGGCACGCTAATTAAATAGCAAGTATTCTACTCGTAAAATTGCGTGGCCTTTGCCAGCACATTCATGTCCAGGCCACCCTGCTCAACATAACCTATCTTTTTCTAGTTCAAAAGGCACCATCCTGATTTGACCACAATAGATACCTTTACTAAGAACTCGAGTAAGCTTGTAGTCTCTCACAATAAGTGTTGCGGGACTATGGTAATCGTCATGCCTGCGTGCCGGCCTACTTGTCTGTCGGTCTGTCCGTCTGGCAGGCTGGATAGCTGGCTGGCTACACAGCACATGTTATAAAGGATGGATATCACACACATAGAAAGCCTTGGAATTCGCTCTAAAGTTAGCCAGCAAATATGTTCGGTAAATATCTTGCTATGCTGGATCTGAGGGTCCTATGCCCCGGGTGAGCGTTAGGCCATTTGTTTTATCCTAGATATGATATGATATGATGATATGATATGATATTTTTTAGCATTTTTGCCGGTTTAGGCAAATCATCATAAACTACGCGAGACAATCAATACAACTTACAGTAATTAAAGGTGCATGCTCGCGCCAGAATGCTTGAGAATGGAATTGTTGAGATTATGTGCTTTTGGGGGCTTGTATTGTGTGCCTCGATGTAGTGGGGCGGGGTGAGTCATGGCGCATGATGATTTGATTCCATATAAATAAATTTCGTACGGTTAGTTGTGAATTTGGATGGGAGACTCGTGCCTCTAATTCAATTTGGCAGCTTAAAGAAATTATATTAATTAATATGCGTGGTCAAGTCATCACGTGCTGGGATTTATTTCGTTTCATTGCATCTGGGTGCGCAGTTTAGGCCTCTAGGAGCATGTCGTTTTAGCAGTTTTATTTTCGGGCATTCAGCTGTGGATATGCACCTTTAAGATCCACGCACGCACGCACGCACGCACGCACGCACGCACGCACGCACGCACGCACGCACGCACGCACGCACGCACGCACGCACGCACGCACGCACGCACGCACATTTATATATATATATATATATATATATATAATATATGGTAAAATGGACCCTTCCAAGTAGATATCCCTTGATCATATGACATCATAATCAACTACGTGATCTGTAAGATGACGTCACAATCATGACGCCATGAATGCCTCGATATAGTCAGTCTTAAACGATTAATTGTCTGACACGTACGAATTCACCTTTCCAAAGTATCCATTCATCATCTGACCTAGTATGACGTCATAATCAGTTCCGCGCGTGTGTGATGACGTCACAATCATTACGTCACAAAGGGTTCCATATAGACAGTCATCAAATCTCAAAGAGTCTGACACGTTGTATAAATTGTATGTCTTTGTAATTCTTTGCTATTTAATAGACATGCTGTTGAATGATTTGAGGCTGGTTTGACTGGGCGCTGTTGCTGCCTTAGGCAGCCCAGTCAACTTAGCCTCAATATACCCAACAGCTCATCTGTATAGCTTTCTGGAAATCGATAATCAGGCATAATCTATTGTATAGTGTACATATTTCGACTTTAGGGATAATCAATGCATGTATTAATTTATTGTTTATGAACGTATATAATAGCTGACCGTAATTGTAGATTTATACTGTGTACACTCAAGGGCCTATGGCCTAATGTGGAATCAATAAATCAAATCATATGAAGCCAGTGAGGACGGCATTGCATAAATATGCTACGGTTGATGCGAGGTGATCTCAAGACAGCATGGCTCGGAGCACACGCAGATCAAAAATGGACCTGAGGAAGCTAAAGAATATCAGCAAACTTCACTTTCAGGTTTCATCCGGCAAGGCCTATCAACATTGATAACAACGGTAGCTGTCTAGGCCATCACCACCACAATTTTAGGTTAAACAAGTGTCGCAACCACCAGTGTTACAAAATAAACAGCACTTTTGCGGATAGTGTTTCCTAAGCATGTTAAATCATTAGCATATTTTCTCTCCACCCAGCTAGAGTAATTACATTTTTATTCAATCGATTACGTATTAACACGTCGCATGACCTAATATTGAGCACGACACAATTAAGTAAAAACGTAATATAGGCTATGCCATATCGATCAGCCGTCTCTATGCTCCAGTAGATGCCTCAGTAGCGCATTTATACATGAGCACGTCTGTTTGAAGCTCCTAGGCCTAGATACGACGTCTGGCGTAAAAATCGATATTTATTTTCGCTCGCGTTGGTCTTATTTCTCATACGTCAAAAAGTATATTCTATAGGCCTATTTATTATGCATGTGGCCTTGCCAAACAATACGTTTGTATATAATATTTCTATGATAGGCAAGTGTTTCTATGCAATATGCTAATTGTGAAATTGCAAGTTTGCCTTGTTTATATCGAATTGTATACATATGATTTCATTTAGAAAAGCGATGTTGTTGTAAGTTGATGCAGTCTATTCTTTCAAGCAGCTTTTACAAGACACTATAATTCACTAGCATCCTGAAACGTGCTTGTAACTGCGACCGTTCATTCCATTCTGAGTTTAAATTAGCTAAAATGACAGACATCAGAAGCGAGATCAGAATTATCCCTTAAGCAACCCATCCCTGCCCACCTTCACCACACACACACCAGAACAACACGTACACCCACACCCCGCACACCCCACCTCCCAGCCCACCCTAACACACACCCCTACACCCGTATGCCAATCCATTCCACAGTTAATGTATGCCCGTATTCATATTACAGTAATTCTTCTATTTTCATACTTGCATGTATTTTATCGATTCTCAATCTACTACGATAATAATCGTCAGCTTTGTACAGCTATAGCAAAAAATACAATTATTTACGGCCTGTCTATTGTAATGATTGGCATGCTAATCAATGATTAAATATAGCTTAAGCTTGGTAATAAGGTAAACATCGTCAGCATACTTTTAACTTACCTCAACCAAATGTGTCTAATTTAGATTCACTTTAGCAAACGACAAACCAGAATTCCTCACACGTATCGTCACTTGTATTATATTGAAAGCTATGTTCTATCATTCACAACCAGCCTGGACGAAGTAACGCAGAACATGGGTGAGAATGGATGGCTCGGTTGTTCTGCCTCACGCCAGCTATAGAATACCTGTGTCGCTTAGCGACATATAAACAGTCGACATGATTTGGTATCAAGCTTTCAATAACGCTTAACTAGTCAAGGCAGGCACACAAGCACGCGCTGACATGAAATTTTACGACAAATTTATTATCAAAGAATGTTTGAATATGTGTCATAATTTGACGGGAATGAAATTGGTAGTCTATTTTCTTACACGTATCAAGTTTTAAGACGAGTTTAGACATCGCCCGCTAATCTTCTATAATGCACCGTACATTCGTGTGCGTACATGGGTCAATTTCAGGAAAACGTACCAAATGGTGTCGGAGGTCAACAAATATTTGTGTTATACCTACGAATTTGTTTATTATTAAGCTATTTACAGTAGTGGCAACTATAATTGTGATTAGATACATATATAAAAGCAATGTGGGTGCTTAATTAGAATGTGAGAATCACTTGTGAATCATGCTACCCCCTCAAAAATGTCATGTCAGACACTAAAACATAAAAATGTGTAGATGATATAACTTATATAATCAGCATCTCTAGTAAACAATAATGCCACAATAATCAGTGCCATGTATGTGGGAATGGCCAAACAGAGGCTGTAAGATTTCCTTCCCTCGTAAAATTTGTAGTAGACAGAAACATTTTCAAAAACTCATGAAGGAAACTTTTTGTCAAGACCGTCACAACACAAATATATAGCCATTCTTTAATATAATCTAATAGAGTTATCGCCCTTGTTATAGTTCTCCTTTAACATTATCTTGCAAAAACGGGCAAAACATTACAGTGTAACTATATAAGCGAAATTTGATATCTGAATATGTTACTTTGAAGAGTGTATTATTTAGACGTCAAGATCTAACGCTTGCCCAGGTTTTCCCAAATGCATTTATCCATTCCTATAATAAATTTGAATATTTAGAATGACAGTCTATTTTGATAAGCATATCATCATTGCATCCACTGAGAAAAACAAAATGACACCATTGACAAACACATCACATTGGCAACACTATCACAGTCAAGACCACCACATTCCTTATTTTTAAGTCATGGAAATGTGCACATTTCTTTACCTCAGAGATGCTTTATGGTTTTATGTGTCCTACTAAAGTATTTTGTGTTATCAATAGACCTTCCTTTGCACAATATCAGGGAAATTTGCATTTTTATGTTATTCCAGGTCAAGACCATAAGAACGTCACATACGTCAAGACCATCACATTGAATTATTCGTTTGGATTCATACAATTTACCCTTACAGCTAACGATTCGATATAGTATTCATTAATTGGCCGTATATATATTCTTGACCATTTTGCACCACATACATCGGATCTGCATGTTAGCTTTGATCAAAATTACCCCTGATACCGTGTGATGGTCTTGACCAAATCGATGGCAATGTGAGTAATGAGGACATAATTTTCAGGAAATGGATTAAGATTAAGTATGGCAAGTTATAAAAATCATCCTCTCCAACCAAGTCAAATGAATAAAAATCCATATAATTATATATCAAAACGGTTTGAAATTTGACATTTCTGAACCACCCTTTCGGTACGTTTTCCTGAAATTGACCCACCTGTGTATGCGTCTGTGTAGAATTAATTATTTAATCCATGAATTCACAGAATCTCAATTTCAAGTAAATGTACATATAAGTTGTTTAATATTTTGAAAAGAATGCTGGTTCATAGAATGGCAGTGCATGCTATGTTGTCATTATGACATCCACATCGTTCAGTTTTACATGGCATGTCGCTGTCACGAGAATATTTGATGATTTTGAGAATCGCTGTGGGGGCGAGGGTGACATTTTCAGCAACAGTTATTGATGCCATCGCGTTAGAAATTACTCCTCTCATCCATCCATGTTTCTAAGAGTGAATCTAAATGTGGAGGATTGGCATCTACAGCTTGTCTCCATATGATGACATGCAAGTTTTTCCTAAATCCCTCATTTGTTGGCGGAAGGTTTTGAAGCTTCGGAGCACCATCGATGCTGCGGGACACCTTTGATAACCATATCGTTTGTCGGGCTGCCGTCATGGAGTCACAGCCAGGATGGCCATAGCAGAACGGCATGCATTGTGTTGATTGTTGAATGGCATCTTGAAGTGAAATGTGTATGTTAGTACCCTTACAGAGAGTGTATTTATGTGATCCCAGAGCCTTCAAGGCGGTACGCTTCACAATGCCAAAATATGTTGCCACCGTATCACAGCCTATAACACAACGTGCGGCTAATAGACCGTTCATCACAGTATAGTTCGTTTCAACACTACTATTGATGTCAATTAGGGCTCTTCCCCTCACTGGATAAACCATCATAACATGGCTATTGATTCCGGCATGGAACACGAAATGGCATAGTAAGACAAAGACGGCTGTGTCGTCAGCTACAACCAGAACTCTAGAATATGTGATATGAGGTCTGCCAGGTTCAATTCTATCAGTTGCTTCTTGTTGCTGCTCACTGTTAAGATGACTTTCTGTGGTGGCAGGCGAGCTGTTGGACGATCGTATACAACCTGCTCACCCCACCCACCCAACCCCATACCCCCCACCCCAACCACCACTCACGCCACACCACACACCCTGTCTCTATGACTTCTGGTGGATTCCTTGATGCTGCCCTCATTATCTCTGTCAAAGCCGAGGTATACCTCGTTGGTCTGTAGATGCCCGTGAAATAACGACGGAAGTTATCAGGGAAGGCTTGCACTGTCCCGTCTGCGGTCCACGGACCTACTCAGAAATGACACATCAATATTTGAATGTCTTCCCGGTAGTTCAACTTTTAGAGCATTTTTCAGATGTGACTTAGTTTTTGCATCTTTCATATGTCCACTTTCATCAAACATGGATGCTGGATGCAGGAACAACTCATAAGCCATTATATTAATTTGTATCATAGTTCTGAATACTACACTGCATTCTCATGGCTCCGGAATATATCAACTCTGTGTCAAAAACCATTGTGTCGGCGACATTGATTTGCTTACCAGATTATTGCTAATCGTTTCATGAAAGCCAACTGGCCAGATTTCCTAAAAAACATTTGTTTTGTTCCAACGATAATAGCATTATCAACATTCACTGAGGTGTAAGATCCATCTTGATGTTGTTCATTGTGAAATGGATCCATTCAGACCTCCAATTTCTCTCTCACATTCTTCTTGTCTTGCAATCTAATATTATCCTAGCTTCCATCTCTTCCTTGTGATTGGTTTGTGAAGGTTCTTCATGGTGTTTCATCAACTCTAGGATACGTACAGCCTTGTTTCATGTGGGTAAGCTATATGCCTATGTCTTCAAGGTCTCTGGCTTAAATGTTACCCCCATTATACCACTTTTCCCATGTCCGTGCATTATGAATGTGTTTTCTATGGCCATAGCACTCCAAATAACATTGAACAAACCGGCGTTGTGATGCAGTGTGAGTCGTTCCTTCATGAAGTATGTGCAGACATCTTCCGGCATCTTTTCCATCGACCGAGGGTAGTACAGAGCATAGTGAGCATAGTTGAAGCGTCCAGCTGCAAAAGAAAACAGAGACATCATCTCATTGACAGTGGCAAGGTGACGTGGCCAATCTGTTTCTCTCTCTGCTCTGACATATCGCATGATAGTGAAATGATTAAGCAACTGATCCATAGCTTTGCTGTTCTGCTTTGGAGGAATGCAGCTACACTTGTTGAAGGTTATTCGTACTATGCAGCTGATCTCCATCAAAAACTGGCCTGAGTAATTCATTAACCAACGTTCTCAAAGCTCTAATATTCTCCGGAAACTTGTTTCCACTCAGCATTTTCAATACGCCACCAAATGCTATATTTAATACTTCCACAATACCACTCTCGGCCAAAGCAATGCATGCCACTTAATTGGAGGTAGAAGTCTTTTAAAATTGTCTGGTTTTTTCCCCCCGAGGACGTGCAGAGCTATTCTACATAGTTGTTGGTCAGCTGTGAATATGACATCATCTTGTTTTGTGCATGGTGTTACTCTCTTTGCCTTTAACACAGCTGTCACGAGTGTGGCTGGATCTGTAGGAGGTGTATCTATCAGTGGAAGGTAGCCATCCTTTGTTTTGGGCTTCAGTGCGTGGCAATCTCTCGGTACAACTTTGTGCTATACCAATTATATTCCTGGCATTGCTCAAAATCGCACATGTCTTTGACGAACTGAAACATGCTGGTATGTTGAACAGTTTGCAAGTCAGTGTCAGTGAGTGAGTTGACAATTTGCCATTTGGTGAATGACTATCCACATCAATTTTGTCAACCAGTTTCCATGCACACAATATTTCGCGTGGGAAGTGGGAGTGTTGTTATCTCGGGCGGAGTAATATTGTATGTGGTGAGATGTTTACATTGTGTAATGAGATTTCAATACATTGGGGAGGAGGGGATGGTGATCGTCCAATTTAAAGTCCGATCATTGGTTGGTTGATATTTGCATAATTAATTGAATTGGTTGTTATGTGGGGGAAGAGGAAAATAACTATTTGGTCTTGGTGTAGGGATGTGAAAATAGTGCGTTGGCCAGGTCTGGTCATGCTCTTTCGTTGCTAATCGTCAAATAGCAGGTTGAAATAACGCTTTTTATGGAAGGGTGGCGTGATTCCCGACACGTCAGGCTATAGAGTCAAGTTTGATAGAGGATTGACAGCCACAGAGTGTTGAGAGCCATCACGGAGGAGAAGATGATTGACGTTATGGGGGTTCGTAAAAGCTAATTTGCAGGGGTTCAAGGTTCAAAGTTATTTATTTTCATTTATATAGTGTTTGTACAATGATCACAACAGGTAGTCCACCAAAGGCATGGTGTAGCGCGGATCGACTGGTCAGGTACGAACCATCCTAGCACGTCTGGTATGGAACGGCCGGACAAGGTACATTCCAAGCACCCCCACATGGGTAGGACAGTGCGAATGTATAAAGCCATATACGAGAGGTTTGTAAAATGACTAAGTCTGTGAGATCGCCTAGCGTGCGTGCACGGGCATGAGAGATTGCTTGCCAACACACGCTAGTGTTGGAGAGAAAAAGCATCATATTTTGTACTGAGTTGGTACATATAAATCCTCTTATTTACACTGGCCTCGTCGCTCTTGGTCTCGAGCATAACCGGGATGAAGCGAGGATTCCAAATCTTTTTACTATTTTAAAATTGGTCCAGAAATGGCTGAGTTATCTTTAATTGAACCAGCAAATTCCTTTCAAAATATAAAACTCCATAGGCTTAGCGCATGCATACGCTCAGTGCATGGGTACGATAGCACGTTCGTGCCCTGCTTCCCTGCCTCTGAAGCTCGCTCGCTGATTGGCTGTGGCGCTCCAGCTGTGACGTCACGACCAGTATAAAAGGCGCTGGAAAATTAGATTCAGGAGCAGTCGGCAGAGACTGGTGGTGGTGAGGTAACTGACCTGAGAGACGAGTCGTGTCTACTGTGAACTGTACAGCAGATACCTAACATCTGCTGCGGTGCCCATCGGTGTTGAGTATTCGTCATCTCTGGGGTGCTAGCCACCACATCTGCATCAGAAGTTTTTTAACACCTCGGAAAGATATCACCCAGGGACAATAAAGAAATTCAAGTACGGTGACCCACGCTACTAAACTGCAAAGGGACCTTCCTTCGGAAGCTTGTCTGGTATGTAGGGCGAGTGATGTGCTTGATGGATAACTCGCAAGATCTGCCATACCACGCCGACTAGTGGTGAATCAAATCCGCACATGTTTTGTGTTAGACTTTAAATGTTTTGATTGCAGTCAGGGGACATTGCCCAATGCATCGTACGAGCTATTCGATGCATCTCATCTTGTGATTTGCCAGAATGCATCCGCATTATTAACTTTTCATCCATAGCCCTTCAAGAGCCGCAGGGCAGCTTTCAATTTCCACACCAGTACAGAACTTTCGACATACCACTTAAATTATTAACTTTGTATGTAGACATGACTAACTACTAGCCATCTGCAGCCGCAAACGTTCTTCTTCACTGTTCCTGAGAATGAGCCGCATCAGACAGTTCGCCTGCAGCCTTTCCTAGCAGCTAACTTCCATAGCATTTCACGTTCCAAATGTGTTATGCTTCAACTACATTAATTCTATAACTTTCTTCATACCGATGACTAATAGGTATTCCGTCATTGTCATATTATTATTGTATTTATGTATTACTTTTATGTAACAGGTACTGATGACTAATAGGTGCCTGCCGGTCGTTTGAGATCGCATTTTTATAGTTTGTTATCATAATGTATATATTATTCTTATTTTTGTGACCAAAAGCACTGTCAAGGTCGTGTGACCTTCTATTTTACTGTTTTGTGATAAGTTATGGCAGTTACCATCCTAGTTATATGTTTTGCTTATTTTATATAAAAACATTGGAACCGCAGTTCGCTAGGCTACACAATCCAGCAACAACAACCGCACCACCTTGTTCCCCGCAGCATCACCTTTTCACTGAGGTCACTGATCATGTTCTCATTGCGCGAACACTCAGTGCGCGAACATGACATGCGGTCGACTAAACCTGGACTATTTTAGCTCAATAGGATAGGTTTGTAGTAGTAGGGACGATTACTCTGTTGGAGTCAATTTGTGTTAGTCTCTTTTCCGGGAGTAGTGGATATGTAACACCGCACAATGGCTATATTGTATGAATTGGTCATATACCTTAAGGCCTCCATTATATGAGTGATTGTCTCTGTCTACGCTCATCCAGCCTCTGGGCTTATTAATTTTTTGGACCTCCCTCCGCCCCCGTTGTTTAGAGCTGACTATGAAACTATTGGGTTTTCAGAGCGGTTAGAAACAAAGTGATGATGACTGCATACACCTCCCCAGTATCTTTGGATACTAGTTAGTTTGAAAACCCAGCCAAAGTAGGAAGCGCTGCAAAAATATTATAGTTACTGGCCTGCAGTGCATCTCTGAGCGAATTTCCATAACCCTAAAGAAAGGTAAAATGTTAGTTCCCCGGGTGCTGATCTCATATGATCTGCCCTCGACACATTGGTGACGGACAGGACTCAGCTCTCCAACTAACTCTACAGGTGACTGGGTGCGGTCTTAGAACCAACCACACCCTCACAAGAAGGTTGCTAAAGTTGTATAGCTGCCTCTTTATCCCCAGCCTAAACTTATCTGTGCTTTTCAATGCTTTTGTACTGTGACTCGTCCCTGTGCTGTTATATGTGATCGTGATGCAATGATGATGTTATTGTTATATGATTCAAGAGCTTTGACCTCATGGTATTTCCGCATGCTGTCTAACTGAGGCGGAAGCTCTGTAGGGTGACCATACGGTCACCGAGCATTCTCGCCCATCAGGCTTATATGTTAAAGATAGTTAGCTTACACTGCCATTTGCGGCTTAACCTAGATCTAGACCCAAAAACTAAAGGTTAGGATAGGATCTAGCAGAAGGACCACATAAATAAAGCAGCAACTACTAATACAGTATCTTTGAAATTATATAAGATGACGGTGTTGAATTCTGTGGAAATCATCCACCCCATCTTCATGTAATACAGTGTGCATCACATTAAACTTATAATTTCACTAGGTTGACTCTTTTACATAAATTGGTTTGAACAAGAAAGTGGCCCTTTTTGCCATCTCACTTCCTCCGCTTCGCTGTTTTAGGCTTTTTCCTGTGATGGAGGCCCGTGCAAGGCACTTTCCTCTCGCAACAAATAATGTTTGTGTTAGGGGTTAATATAGTTTATATTAAACTTGCTACGTAGCCGCGTAAGGACCCTCCCTTGCAGGGATGTCTCACGGATCTTACATTGTGAGGTACCTCTGGCGAGGACCATGATGGCGAGTGATCAACTTGACCCTATGTACTTGACTTCTCCCGAGTAACAGCAAACGAGTACCATTGTTTGACTGTTACGATTGTAATTATTAAGTGTATTTAATTATGTCCCCGCCCTAAAGGGAGCTGGGTGACCGTCACACTGGTGACACCAACAGCGAGGATGAGACAGTGGGGTTCAACCTCCGCAGCGATGGTCACATGGCCCCACTGGAACGTGAACATTCCACCAGCTCTAGAATTCGGTCTTTGTATAATCCGGCAACGTGCAACACCAGATCCACAACCCTGAGATCCACAACTAACCAGTAGCCTCGGCCCAAGGAACGAGAGTATCTGGCGGACCAGCATGCACTATGTGGCGGTGGACCCCTTACATAGAACATAAAGTGAACGTCACATAACACAGATGAGATAAGGGACTAATAACATACGTACATGTACATCTAGACATTGTTTAAATATAATTATAATCCTGGACGTACATTTAGTGCAAGACAATTTACAATAACATATTTACAAGGGAGAGGGAAAGTGCTCACCTTGTTTCATATTAAAATATAATAATAATATTATTATTATTATTATTATTATTATTATTATTATTATTATTATTATTATAATTTATTATTATTATTATTATTATTATTATTATTATTATTATTATTATTTTAATAATAATAATAATAATAATAATAATAATAATAATATTATTATTATTATTATTATTATTATTATTATTATTATTATTATTATTATTATTATTTAATAATAATAATAATAATAATAATAATAATAATAATAATAATATTATTATTATTATTATTATTATTATTATTATTATTATTATTATTATTATTATCATCTTCATTACTGTTATCAATGTTATATTATTTTTATTATTATTATTATTATTATTATTATTATTATTATTAAAGTTATCATTACAGCTGTTCTTGTAACCAGATGCTTTCCTGATGGCAGATGTCATGGTCGTTTTTATCAGTTATCCTAGTATTTTTCAATGAGGGTGTTTTTGATGATCTGTTTGTATGACTGTAGTGTGGTAATTTGTGTCCGTGTATTGATGTTTGTAATATTCCATAATTTTATTTCTTGGTGTGAGGGCATTTGTTGGGCTGTAGTTGTGTTTGTATGCTGTGTGTAGGTCATTTTTCCTTCGTGTGTTGTGGGAATGTAAGTCTGCATTGCTCAAGAAGATATTATTCAGAGATGGAGGTAAATTGCCATTGTGGTAATCCCTTAACATAGTGTATAGCTGGACCTTTCCAATGTCCTCAAGTTTAAGAATTTTTTCAGCCTTGAAGATATCCTAGCCCCCTGCAGTTTGTGCAAATAATTTATTAGATTGCTTTTGTAGTGATTTTAGGGTTTTTTAGTCGACTACCACATGTGTTAGTCCAGATAGCATCACAGTAGGTGATATTAGGAAGTATCAGAGTGCTGTATAGAGTTTTTATAATGTCAGCTGTTAGATATGGTCTGAGTCTGCATATGATACCGATGCTTCTTGCTATTTTTGACTTAACAGTTTCAATATGCTTTTCCCATGTCAAATTTTTGTCCAAATATACTCCAAGAAACTTTGCATATTGAGCTTCATGTATTATCTGATTGTTTATAGCAAGAATTGGGAGCACAGTTTCTCTTAATTTCTTACTTTTCGTGAATAATATTTAATTAGTTTTGTCCACATTTAGCGATAGTTTGTTTGACTCAAACCAGCCTATTATTTGTTGCGTTTCACGGTTTACATTTTTATATAGTGTTTTCATATCTTTGTGGCTGCAGAAAACATTTGTGTCATCTGCAAATAATATTAGTGATAGGTAGTTACATACATTGTGTAGGTCATTCATATACAGTAGAAACAACAGGGGCCCAAGCCTTGAACCTTGAGGGACACCACAGATTACATCTTTATTTGTTGAAGTGCCCCCCCCCCCCCATTGAACCGTAGACGTTGTACTCTATGTAACAAGTAGTCTTGTATCCAGTTCAATGGGATGCCTCTGATACCATAGTAGGAGAGTTTATTTAATAGTATGGTATGGTCGATGGTGTCAAAAGCCTTGGAAAGATCCAGAAATATACCTAACGTATGCTCATTATTCTGCAGGGAATCAATTATTTTTTCGATCACGTCCATAATGGCATGCATGATAGAATGTTTTTCTCTGAAGCCATACTGAGATGGGTATATAATTGAGTGTTTATTAAGAAATTTAATAATTCTTGCATAATATAGCTTTTCCAGGAGCTTCGAGAAGAGTGGGAGTACTGAGACTGGTTTGTAGTTAGTAAAGTCAGTTGAGACTTTAGCTTTGCATATAGGTGTTACACGTGCAATCTTTAATTGAGATGGAAATATGCCCTGTGATAGTGATAGGTTGCAAATATGAGTCAGTAGAGTTAGTATTTCAGCTACACAGGTTTTACAGATTTTCCATTTAAAGTTGTCTATACCAGCACATTTATCAGGGTTAATTTGCATTAGTGTTTTGAGAATTTCCTCATTGTCAGTTGGATTTAAGAAAATAGAGCTTTGGTATTTGCCTGTCAAATAATCCTGTACCTGTATATTTGGGTTCTGTTGTATTATTTTTGATAAATTTGGCCCAATATTAGTGAAATATTCGTTGAATTTATCTGCTATCTCTTTTTTGTCAGTAATAACTGTATTATTATAAACCAGGATGTTTCGGTGGTAGCTTTTTGCTTATTCAAAAGTGACTTAATTATCTTCCAGGTTTCCTTAATATTATCCTTTTGTTCATCAAATTTGTGATGATAATAATTTATTGTTGTTGTTCTAATTATTTGGTTTAATCTATTTCTATATTTTTTCAATTGTGAATGATTATATTTTGTTGGTCTTTTCATAAAATTTAGATACAGCTTATTTTTCTTATGACAGGCAGCTATCAACACTCTCATTAACCAGGGTTTAGTTGGGTTTCGTTTAAATTTTTCAATCTGCTTAAGTGGGAAAGAAGATTAATAAATATTAGTAAATATGTTATGGAATGTGTTGTAGGCATCTTCCCATGTATGAGTCTCAGTTATTTGATTTCAGTTTACATTAGCTATACTGTTTTTAAACTGTTCTATATTTTCTTGTTTAAAATCTCTACTCATCACTTTTTCTTTGACAAAGGATTTTTCGCGAACTTGTTCTTTTTCTAGATAGAAGACAGGTAAGTGATCTGAAATTTCTACAACAAAAATACCTGCTTGGTTCCTGGCATTTGCAGTATTGTTAGTGAGAATATTGTCAATGATAGTAGCATTGTCTTGGGTAATCCGAGTTGGTTTGGTTATCAATGGATAGAGTTCAATCGCTTTCAGTAGTCTAGAAAGTCTTGCGTATAAAAAGAATTTTGTTTAAGCTAATCAATATTAAAGTCTCCCAATATAATAGTCTAGTATATAAAATATTTTCTAATGATTTGATAAATTTATCGTGTTCGGTTCCAGGTCTGTAGATGAGACCGATAATTCAATAAATTCTTTTCTCACTGACAGTTCTTCCCTCATATTATACTGTAAGTTTTTCTTTATGTAGATGCATATACCACAACCCTTTGTGATGGGTCTTTATTTATTAAGAAATTTATAGCCTTGCATGTTAATTAGGTCGAGCGGTGAGTCAGGTTTCACCCACGTCTCAGTAATCCCAATAACGTTCAAACTATGGGCACTGCCAGTTAAGAAGTTGATTAATTTATCAATATTTTTCAATAAAGATCTTGTATTCAAATGGATTGCAGAAAAAGATATCATGTCCATCTCTTTACTAATATTATCGTTGAATTGTTTTTGGAGTATATAGTCACATACCGCCTGTACAAAATTTATTGATTCATGATCATCATCAGCATCAGCTTCAGAGAATGTACATTGGTCATTATTTAGGTTATTTAAGTTGAATGGGTTTATCAGTGTATTTGTGTTTGTGTATGTGCTGTAGTTTACACCTAAGATAGTTAGCATGAAGTCAACATCATCATCATCATAATGGTTTAAAAGGTAATAATGTTTTGTTATATTTAAAACACCACCATGGCTCTTCAGTATTTTCTATCTGTACATAGTCAGTAGTTGTTAACTGGGAGAATTTTAGGTACACCTAGTCACCACAAACATCACATAATATTGCGCGTTGGTTTGATTTTACAGGTCTATAACAAGATAAGCATGGGAACCGGATAGGCATGGGACAAGGCCTATGGGCTATTGCTAGTTGCTGTGTTTGTGATCAGGGCTTTGTTCAGCGGTTTTATATTTGTTCTACCATATGATGCATGACATTTTGTCGGGTTAGATCATGGGCTAAGTCCAGATAATATGACATGATACCTAGTATTTTTGTTTCTCCAGAGGGGTAGAAATCCGCCATGGTCCGTCTTTGTCTGTCCTTGTGCCACTTTACCATTAGATTATTATTATATATATATGCTTGTTTGGATACCCTCCCAAAAATGTGTTTAATTAGATGCTATGAGAAGACCTGCAAGACGCAATTTCACCGTTTCACTTGATAAAATTGTACAAAACTACCAGGTAGCCAACACCAGTGTGACTGCAGAGTATTATATAAGATACGATCGAGTGGGTGGATTGGGTTGCAGTAAAACATAATTAACATAATTATGGCAATGCATAGCGGCCTTAATACACGAGTACGGATAAATTAAGAGCCGTCAGAGTTTTTGAGTTCGGGTTAGGCGTGGATAGGACAATGGGAAAGCTTGTCGCCATTTTTATTTACCATGTATATGAATGACCTAGAAGAACTGGTTAGCGGATGAGTAGAGGGCAGCGATTTGACACTGTTAAAGCTAATTTTAATCCTATATGTGGATGATATAGTGATAATGTCGGAGACAACACCGGCAATACAGAATGGATTAAATATTATATCGTATTACTGTAATAGATGGCGTCTAATCGTGAATGCATAAAAGACAAAAGTTGTTGTTTCCAGATGAATTGGGCGTCTAAATCAAGCAGAAAATTGCGACACGGAACACATGAAATTGAGAGTTGTTAGTTCAAATATTTAGGTATTACGTTTACGACGTCACCCAGCAGGCACATGACGTTGTTTCAACGTTCAATCCACGTTGAAATCACGTCATGGCGTGATTTCAACTTGGATTCAACGTTGTAACAACGTCATGTGCAGGCTCATTTCTTTCAGCATAAAAATGTGTCTCTCTAACCAAGTTCAGAAAGCCACTTTTTCCATAAAGAAATATTGTTGCAGATTTGTAGGATTAACTCCCAGTCACTTGTGTATTTTATTTGACAAATTAATTTTACCGATTCTTTGTGACGGCAGTGAGGTTCGGGAGTTTCATCCAGCAATGAATGTGGGAAAATGACACTTGCGTTTTCGTAAGCAACTATTGAAGGTAAAACAAAGCACATCGAATCGTGTTGTTTTAACCCCTCTTGTGTCAACTTAGCCCTTTAATGATCAAACTCATCAAAATACAACTTTGCAGTGGTCTTCAGACATTGCTATTTGAAATGGCTAGAAAACAGCATTTTTTAAATATTTACCACTAGAATGACTGGCTCGGTAACCGAGCCAGTCATTCTAGTGGTAAATTTTCAAAAATTATCTTCTCTCGGCCTGTAGATAGAGACTGGCTTAGTAAAAACTTTAGTTTTCTTTACCATTACCCTTTTAATGGTCAAGCCGGCGAAAAGAAATTCAGTGGTAAATTTACAAAGTCTTCTAAACTTAAGATATCTTAGGAAAATATTGACCATCAAAATGTTTATTTGAAATATCAAGTAGTATTTTGAGCACTTTGAGGCGCTGTTGACACAAAAGGGGTTAAATAGAGAAATTAGAATATTAAATTATTGTTTTAAAATACTAGGGTCCCAACCAAATAGATTGATAAAAGGTGTTTATGATGTTCTGTATACTGATTTTACTGATAATGCTCACACTAACTGGGTGAGTAACGCTGTGTGCATGAGGGTGTGACGATGTTCGGACTTCTCACGAAGAACTGTAGATAAAATATGCATTCATATTACATTACAAGCAATTATTTACCACGCTTTAAAGGTGGGTAGTGATAGGATAACTTGAGCATGTTATCCTCATGTTATCCGCATATCAATGGGCAAATGGTTGTTAGAAGTTACATAGCTAGTAACCGTCTAAATATTAGCATATAGGCCCTAAATTATACTGTGAAATTGTATTATACCAGTTGTCTGCCAATTCAATTACACACACTCAAGGGCTGAATACCTATTGTGGAATAAGATCTATCTATCTATCTGCCTGCCTGCCTGCCTGCCTGTCTGTCTGCCTGCCTGCCTGCCTGCCTGCCTGCCTGCTTGCCTGCCTGCCTGCCTGCCTGCCTGCCTGCCTGTCTGTCTGTCTGTCTGTCTGTCTGTCTGTATGTCTGTCTATCTATTTATCTATCTATCTATCTATCTATCTATCTATCTATCTATCTATCTATCTATCTATCTAATCTATCTAATCTATCTAATCTATCTATCTATCTATCCATCCATCCATCCATCCATCCATCCATCCATCCATCTATCTATCTATCTATCTATCTATCTATCTATCTATCTATCTATCTATCTATCTATCTATCTATCTATCTATCTATCTATCTATCCATAACTATGGCAAAAAGCTTCATGGAAAATCATGGAGGCAATTTATCAATTCATTAGGCCTTTCAATCCGCAAATTAGTACATCTAATGGCAGTCCACCAAGAAACTTAGATTCAGAAGACTCCACGAGTGTGCCACCTCCCAGCTAAATAGCGAACTAGGTCACCTACTGATTGCGCCCCACCAGTGAAATGAGTGGACACCAGGTTATCGCCAGTTTTCACACTACGGTCTTGCCCAAGTACACCCAACGGGTTTAGTAGACCTGTGGATCCCTGTGAAATTCCCCTCCTAGATTCACCACCACCTTTGTCCCCAGAGGATTGATTTCCTTCCGCTTCCACAGAGTGTTGGTGACCAAATTAATCGCAAAATATTCAACAACTTGCCTTATAGTTACTTTGCAAGTTAGATTCTGGCAATTTAGTTTTCAAAGTTTCTCAACGATCTCCACCCGCATAAAATGTGGGCGGAGCCTAACTAGAAATGGACGGTCTATAGCTAGAACTGGTTCCCTCTGTTCCAGGCCAATAGGCGCCCCACCGGCCAGGCTGATTTCCACTGCTGGTGCCAAAGCGACAAAATAAAACAAAACAAGAGAAACAAGAGCAATCAGAGATAGCACACCTTTGCCCTCCTGTTTTTGTTACTCTATAAAGTGTTATCGGATTCTTCGTATATTCCGGATTTTCTCGGATTTTCCAGGATTGCGCTGAAAGTTGAGAAATTCTAGTGTATGGTCACACCCTTTCCTGTGTTAAAATTTGAACCAAATAGGATCAGTAGTTTTCGAGTTATCCATAGATACAGAATTTGTTCTGATGCGTATCCGGGTTCTCTTATCCTGATCGCTGCCAAAGTCTGGAAATCCTTTTGCGCCACAAGTTCCTGAGGTGTGTTAGATTATGAGCCAAATCAGATCAATAGATTTTAGGTACTGGCTCGGACATATATACACCTGTGCAAAAGTTAAGCACCACCCTATTTTTACGCACATGCGAGGGTATATTCATGTGCTATGAAGAAAGCAATAGCATAAACATTTATGTACCTATCCATCTTAGTGCAAGAGGTAATAATGCAACTAGAGGAATGCTGATTATGATGGTGGGGAAACACTGTATGTTTTTGTTTGAACTTGAAAACGAGGCCTGAATATGGTTACGTTGACACAACTGACAACTATTGCCCTACAGTTGACACACGTGGCTAGATTGTCATTAATGGTGTCTGAAAACGAAGTTTAACATCTGTGCACGAGTTTGAGACTGTCATTATTAATACCGGGTATATCCACCTTGTGCCTGGATGACGGCCTGGACACGACGTCTCATGCTGGTCACCAACCGACTGATACGCCATTGTGGTATTCTTTGCCATTCAAGATGGAGTGCGTCTGTTAATTCCTGTAGGTTCTGCACAGGAGGATCCCTCCTTCTCACCATGTTTCCCAGAATGTCCCAGATATGCTCAATAGGGTTCATGTCACGGCTCCTTGCTGGCCATGGTAGGGTTTCGATGGCATTCTGGCGGAGGTATTCATGCACAGCTCTAGCACGATGTGGTCGGGCGTTGTCATCCATGAATATAGGGTGGGTTCCAGGTGCATGATTTACAAAATGAGGGACCACAACTCTATCCAGTATGGAATCTTGATATCTTTGTCCATTTAGTGTTCCAGGTACAGTCAACAGATCCAGCTTACAATCAAATGAGATGCACCCCCATATCATAACGGAACCTCCACCAAATGGAACTTCTTCCATGATGTTACGTTGGTCGTACGCCGTGCGTCTGGACCTCCATACACGAGTACGACCATCTGTTGCATGAAGCAGGAACCGACTTTCATCGGACCAGTGTACCCGTCTCCAGGATCTCATGTTCCAATGTCTTCTTTCGTTGCACCACCTCAGACGCTCCTCTTTGTGGTGTGCAGTGAGGAGAGGACGTCTGACAGGTCTCCTAGCTTTCAAGCCAGCAGCATACAGTCTCCTTTTGACGGTAGACATTGACACTCTATTGCGCGTTTCCCATTGCTGGCTGAGCACTCTGCTGTTGGTGAATGGAGATCTCCTAACAAGGCGTACTAGGGCTCGATCATCACGGGCAGTAGTCTTCTTCGGTCTTCCAGATTTAGGCCTGTCCTTCACCTCGTTAGTTTGCCCATGTTTTGCAATCAAACGACTGATTACAGTATGGTTAATGTGCAGCTGTCTGCCAATCTCTCTGCATGACATACCAGTGGTATGCATGCCTATGATTTGCCATTTCACACGATCACTTAACCTTCGTCTTGCCATAGCGGTTCACAATCAAGAGCTAATTCTCTCTGTACAAATAAACCACGGTCATGAACACAAAATTCCTAATCTTGTCGCCTAAATCTGTATGTAATGTTCTACACCTCAAACTGGACTTTTACATAACTGAACACGTGTGCTGTTTCCCGCCACGCACGGACATCAAGCGGCGTGAAGTCATGCATGCATGTGCATTTCGTACTTGGAATTATGTCAGCTAACGCGGGGACAAAAAGTATGGCAGCCTAGTTGTACCATCATGTTTCTACGTTCTATTGTTTTTGCTGGTGCTTAACTTTTGCACAGGTGTATAGACAGACATAAAGTATAAGATAGATTTGTTTCATTGTCACAAGGGAGATAATCGTCGACAGGCTCCCAACTGCCTGTCTTGAGGTACGGAACCCAGAGTCAACTCCCGTTAGCAGTTAAACGCTATCTTGAGCAATAGGCGGAGAACAGTCTGAGCGTACATATTGCCAAAGCATTTAATGCTCTATCATTTGGCCCCCACGTTCACAAAACATTGTCATCCAGATAGGTAGCCTAAATAAAGCTAAGGTTAATATTACATCATAGGTTTCTGGCGCATGGGTTTGCACATCTTAACCCTTTAATTATCAAGCAAGTAAAATTTAACTCTCCTGTGATCTTGAGGAGTCTCCATTTGCAGGCTAAGATGCCATTCTTGAAAATTTACCACATGAACAACTGGCTAGAGCCAGTCATTTCAGTGGTAAACTTTCAATAAGTAGTCATCTATTAGACTGCAAATGGACAATAATTTGGCAAAACTTTGATTAATGGTCAAGTCAGATGAAGACGGCATCTGCAGTGGTCGCAAGATGTATCCAATTGAGTTTCAAATGACATGTAGCAAATTACTACATTATACCCTGGCACAGACTACCTATAGCCGTGTGATCCTGAACACTTGATTCATGGTCAAATAATTGCTGTTAAACATATCCAGAGCCAAAAATCGGACACCAATGACGAATTTCAAATCAGTTTTTCAGCTAAGAAAGTCTTACATAGAAAAGGCATGTGGGGCATCAGATCATATTAACCAGTCAGATTCACAATACAATCTGGACATTTTTTCCATTAAGCACATATTTCTTAGCTCAAAACGGTTTTATGAAGTCCATCTCAGAATTTTACTCTGTCAATGACTGCCTTAGCAGAATAAAAACACAAGTGATCACTTAACTATTTTGTCTTTGCCCATCAGTTACAAATTATTCACAGCTTAAAGATGCATCCCCACAAAAAAATGCTTTGAAATAAAATTGTTTAAATCGAATAATTTTAAAGGCTTAAATTGTGTACCTCAAAGTAATGAACCGAAATAAGTCTTAGCATATGATGATTTCATTCCATATAAAATTTTTTTTTTAATTTGGTTGTTAAGGTGAATTAGGGGATCATGTTGCTAATTCAATTTCACAACTTAAAAAATTATATTAATTTATACGTAATGAAATTTTTGAATGCTAAGATTTATTTTGTTTCATTACATCTAGTCACACAATTTAAGCCTTTAAAATTATTAAATTTGAACACATATTTTAAAGCATTTTAGTGTGAATATGCACCTCTAAGGAATATTATCTTGAATATTTTAAAATAATTTGAATGGAGACATGTAGCTTCAAAATATTAACCACAGTAGGTGGCATACTCATTTCACATCTGGAAACTCCATTTTGCTGAAACATGATTAGAACTGATACATCTGATGTTTTGTCAGATACTTTTATCCGTATACCAATTCACCTTTCCAGTTTATCCATCCATCCATCATATGATGTCAAAATCAACTAAGTGATGTGTAGGCTAACGTCATAATTATGACTTTATGCATGATTCTAATAGTCTGACAAGTTCTACGAATTGTATGTCTTTGCTATTTAATAAACATGCTGTTGAATATTTTGAAACTAATTTGACTGGGAGCTCTTACCGTGATAGGCAGCAACAGCACCCAGTCATACATAGTTTTCTGGAAATTGATAGTCAGGGAGTTCAGAGATCGATCGATCCCAGTACAAGCGTGGTGTGGGTGGAGCTTAGCTAGAGATGGGCGGGGCATAGCTAAAACTAGAATGGTCCATTGAAATTTGAACTAAATTTGTCAAGATATTTTCTGGTGATACACTGAAAACCATATTTTCAATGAATTTTAGGTTTTTTATGGGGGAAATAACTATGAGCAATAGACAGATTCTGCTAAAACTAGACATTGACCCCTGCATAAGTGTAGTAACATGGGGGAGGGGGGGGGGGGTTGACAAGCACCATCACGCAATATGACCTACATTGCATCTGGATAAAAATCAATTCAAGTTTAATAAATATTCTGTTGACTAGAAACTGTTACTGCCAGGATCCAGTAGAATTGGTCTCAAAATATTCCACAGCTTTTCTGCATAGCTACCATGAAATTGAATCTAAAGGTATGTCAGTTATCCATATGATTGGAGACTGTGAGACAATATTTACATTAGGCTCACACCTAGGATGAGGGGAGGGGGTTGGGGTTGAGGCGGTGGGGAAAGGATGGCAAAGTTGGTGGAATTTTGAAACCAAATTTACTTTGTGGGTTACTATGAATATGATTGGAGATTGCGAGATGTTTGCAATAGGTTCTGCATTAGGTCGAGGTACAAAACGTCGTCAAAGTTGACGAAAGCATGTGGGATTGCGATGGTGTACCATAGACTGCACATTCTAGTGTGAGGATGATGATGATGTACTGTATATGGTAATATCTGATCAATCGCTCTTTCCTGTGCAACTATAATTGATTCTTGATAAAATTTGGATATTTCTTGGCCCACACAATAGTCCAGTTTTCAACCTACAATGCAACAATGAAAGTAAATTTCAAGGCAGCTGGGTGGTGTGTACGAAGGATTTCAATCACACAACTTGAATAATTAACACCATAATGTCCAAGAAAAGCTAAGAATTGCCTGAGAAAATGTCCATTTGCAGACCAAGAAGCCATTTTTTAAATGTTATCACTGGGATGGCGGCCTCGTTTATCGAACCAGTCAATCCAGTCATACAATTTTCAAAAACAATGATTTTTGACGCTCAAAAGAACATTTCTTTAGATCACTGCACATGTCAGTTTGATCATTAAAGGTTTCATATAATTCACGCACTGTTTATCAAGTTAGTCCAAACATGTACTGAGAATGAAATATCATTATATTCATGCCATTTATAGAAGAATACAATGACTTCTCCGTACATGCTTGGAATAGCCTAGTGCATTGCCATAAATGACATTTCTGGACATGCAGCTTTTATTTTTAATAGGCATACCCATATTTTGTTCTTAAGATAATGGCCTTTGTAACCATATTACTTTGACAACATGAATAACATATTAATACATAGAAATAGACCATTTTGATTAATATGACAATAAATTTAAGAAAAATTGCATTTCTTTGCATGGGCCTTTACAGAGAAAATCGGCATAGTCTAACATTACAGATGCTACATTAAGTAGGTGATGGTTTATACTTTAAGCTACATAGGATGAAATGTATAACTTCTCAACCTTAAGGGCTGTTAGAGGGCCATTTACACATTACGCGTCTCTATTAGGCGCTGTAGATCTTTTCATGTAGCTGGGATTTTAAACTATTTTCCGACTAATTCGCGTCTGCTCTGTTGTACTAAACAAACAGCTAATCGTTTAGATGTGTATATTTTGAATTATTACCTCTTGAAGACGCTCAGTTGGATTCTAGCGAAAACGTAACTATCCAACAGGAGGATTCCCACACAACTGGCACGGCTCCAACAGCTGCTAACATGCGCAGTGTCCAATCTATGGATATCTATGTATCCGCCCATCATATGACGTCATAATCAACTACGTGATGTATAGAATGACATCATAATGAATGACGTCGATAAGTACGTGACGAACGCATATTTGAAGACGGTCTATGCGTTGTTGTACAAATTGTATGTATTTACTGTTTAATAAATATTCTGTTGAATATTTTGAAACTAATTTGATTGGGCGCTGTTGCTGCCATAGGCAACAACAACACCCAGTCAAATTAGTTACAAAATATTCAACAGCTTCTCTGTATAGTTTTCAGGAAATTGATTGTTAGGGCATTCGGAGATCGATCAATCCCAACACGGCGAGGTATGGGTAGAGCTTAGCTATTGATGGGCGGAGCATAGATAAAAATGGAAAGGTCCGTTAATCATTCAACAGTCAAAGTGTAAATTTGTATTTGGATATTCAGCACTAAAATGGCTTGACAATTTAACAACTAAGTCAATAAAGTTAACAAAAAGATTCCAAAAAAGAAGCTGAAGAGCACTGGCCACACCCAGCCAGCCACCAACCTCTTCCAACCCCGCTCCAAACCACCCCACCAACCACCCAACCAATTCTGGTATGATGCATCACTTAATTATAGCGCTCTTTAAATGCGAGAGATGACGTCCCAGCTTTCCGCCATGTGCGTATCACGAAGGTGAAAGCCCGGCGTTTCGATGCGTAGAGAATTAAAGGAAAAGTCGCAATTACCGAATCTGACAGTATTTTGCATGTAAGTTCATATATACGTATTGGGACACACGAACTTTAATTTCATCAAGCGTAGTGCAAGGGCGTCTACTCTGCAAATATGTGCTTATTTAGAAAAGAATTAGTTAAAGTAGTCCCCCTTTGTATATCTTGATGCAAGGCATCCAAATTGAGCAATGGAGCATCATTATATGGTGGTACCAAATAAATGGAATAACTAATCAGAATTTTTTATTAGCTAACAGTTATGCCCTATCTATATCTTTCACGTATGCCTTTTGTTAATTCGCCTGCTTGAGATATGCATGGTTATGTACGGTAGATCTGGACGGTGTTAAGAGCTTATTGCGTGCGTGTGTGGCCCGGATTATTATTATGAAATGTTATTTCATGGGCAACAAAGTTTCATATATCGACTGTACTCAGTTCATCTGCTGATCTAGTATTAGATGTATACTGTAGTGTGTGTGGACTCTATCACATATACCTCCTACTATATATGTTTCTACGTTGTATTGTTTTTGCTGGTGCTTAACTTTTGCACAGGTGTATATATAGCTCGCCTCTATTTAGATTGGAATCGTAGATTTAGGATATATTGTCTAGATCTCTCGTGCGTGTTAGACCTATACCCTCACTATTGGGTATATACATATATATATATATATATATATATATATATATATATATATATATATATATATATATATATATATATATATATATATCGCTCTCGCTTCCAATCTAAATAGAGGCGAGATATTTATATACACCTGTGCAAAAGTTAAGCACCAGCAAAAACAATAGAACGTAGAAACATGATGGTACAACTAGGCTGCCATACTTTTTGTCCCCGCGTTAGCTGACATAATTCCAAGTGCACATGCATGCATGACTTCACGCCGCTTGATGTCAGTGCGTGGCGGGAAACAGCACACGTGTTCAGTTATGTAAAAGTCCAGTTTGAGGTGTAGAACATTACATACAGATTTAGGCGACAAGATTAGGAATTTTGTGTTCATGACCGTGGTTTATTTGTACAGAGAGAATTAGCTCTTGATTGTGAACCGCTATGGCAAGACGAAGGTTAAGTGATCGTGTGAAATGGCAAATCATAGGCATGCATACCACTGGTATGTCATGCAGAGAGATTGGCAGACAGCTGAACATTAACCATACTGTAATCAGTCGTTTGATTGCAAAACATGGGCAAGCTAACGAGGTGAAGGACAGGCCTAGATCTGGAAGACCGAAGAAGACTACTGCCCGTGATGATCGAGCCCTAGTACGCCTTGTTAGGAGATCTCCATTCACCAACAGCAGAGTGCTCAGCCAGCAATGGGAAACGCGCAATAGAGTGTCAATGTCTACCGTCAAAAGGAGACTGTATGCTGCTGGCATGAAAGCTAGGAGACCTGTCAAACGTCCTCTCCTCACTGCACACCACAAAGAGGAGCGTCTGAGGTGGTGCAACGAAAGAAGACACTGGAACATGAGATCCTGGAGACGGGTACACTGGTCCATATCAATCCAAATATGCCTGTTCCCAGTGTGCGTACACGTCCTGGTTTAGCCGTATGCGTGCATCTTTGTGTACACTGAGCTCGTAGTCAAATAATTTATAAAAATATATCGAATGGAGGTCGCCCCTTAAATGTGTGTGACGTAGTGGCCTTAGTCATGCCTCTCACACAGCTCTCTGTCAATGCCATCGACCCCTGATGATGATCAGCCGGAGAATAACAGTAAAAGCATGACTAGGTCTGGTAGAGTTGTACCATCATGTTTCTACGTTCTATTGTTTTTGCTGGTGCTTAACTTTTGCACAGGTGTGTATATATATATATATATATATATATATATATATATATATATATATATATATATATATATATATATATATATATATATATATATATATATATAAAAATATATATATATATAAAAAAAAATATATATATATATATATATATATATATATATATATATATATATATATATATATATATATATATATACATATATATATATATATATATATATATATATATATATATATATATATATATATATATATATATATATATATATATATATATATATATATATATATATATATATATATATATATATATATATATATATATATATAGCTCGCCTCTATTTAGATTGGAAGCGAGAGCGATATATACATGTTTGTATATCGCTCTCGCTAGCGGTAGATCTGGCGAAAACGTGAATGACCACAATCCCTTTCGCAAAATGACAGTGCCTATAGGCAATGGACGTTTCCAGTTTTAGCGATGTCCCGCTCACCTCTAGCTAAGCTCCACCCACACTTCGCGATGTTGGGATCGATCGGTCCCCGCGAATGCCCTGACTATCAATTTCCTGAACTCTATCCAGGTAAGCCGTTGAATAATTTGTAACTCATTTGACTGGGTGCTGTTGCTGCCTATGGCAGCAACAGCGCCCAGTCAAATTAGTTTCAAAATATTCAACAGAATATGTATTAAATAGTACACAAGCAATTCTTACAACAACTCATAGTCCGTCTTCAATGGAGCTTTCCAATTTCATCCTACGATTATATGACATCATATGACGTCATAGCCAACTAAGTGACGTGCATCCTGACATCATCCTTATTACGTCATAAATGATTCTAATTGGCCCGTCTTTAACTCTTAATCGTCCAACACATTGTAAAAACTGTATGTCTGCTATTTAAGAAACATGCTGTTTAATATTTTGAAACTAATTTGACTGGGCGCTGTTGCTGCTGTAAGCAGCAACAGCACCCAGTCAAATTAGTTTCAAAATACTTAACAGCTTACCTGTATAGTTTTCTGGAAATTGATTGTCAGGTATTTCAGTGAACGATCGATCCCAACACGAGCGAGGTGTGGTTGGAGATTAGCTAGAGGTGGGCGGGGCCTAGCTGAAACTGGAAAGGTCCCCTATGCGTTCGTGTCGTACTTGTCTAAGTCATTCATGATGCCATTGATTATAATGACATCCTACGTCACGTATTTGATTACGACGTCATGTGATGGATTCTAGACACAACCAAGTGACTGCGTAGAGTTGAGCGGGCACGGAAAGAAATGATAGGCCTACACGCACATCCGTCGTAGTCGTCGTGATTTATATACATACTTTGAACCATGGCTTCCCAGAATCCCCTTTTCACGGTAACTATGGAGGTGGGCTGTTGAATATTTTGGAACTAATTTGACTGGTTGCTGATGCTTATTAAATAGTAACGCTCTTCAATTCGTACGTCGAAGGGCTTTTCGTATTACGTATTTTGACTGTGACGTCAACCTACCGGGGTGGGGTGGGGGGGGGGGGGACTAATTCATTATAACGGCAAGGCTCTACTATATCTGACCGCTCTTGCTAAAAATATGTGCTCAATTATTAAACGTGATTCGACTGCTTGGGCTATGTTGTACAGCTTATAAATAAGTTGATATACTTACAAAACATAAACAGAAATTCTGTCTTGTTTTGCAAGCATGTTGATTTATTCTTTAGATGTTCTATACCATCCAGTCGGCGGTTTTACAGCACAGCGCATGCATGTAAATAAGTCAATTTTTTTTGCAAAGAAAAACATAAATTCTACCTTGTTTTGAAAATGTGTTCATTTATTTTTGAGGTTTTCTATACCAAACGGTGGGAGATATAAAAAAAAGCCTCGCTTTAACCATTATCTTGCTGTTTCACGATCAGTACAAGAAAGATTTGTGTAGCTTATGTAAACAATAATGCTGAAAGTTGTCTCCATGTGTGCAGCATCGGTTTACAACAGCAATTTCCAAAATGAATAGAAGTTATCACATGTACATAAATGTTTGGAATTTCAACGATGTATGCGTTACGTTTTAACGCATTTACAGTATTTCGCCTATTTATTTTTAACGTAGTTTTGAAGTGCCTTATTTTGCATGCTATCTAAGCAGAGTTTCTATTCCAATTAATAAAAAAAAGAATTTACTGATTTTTCGAGTCTATGTACATAGCTGATCGTCTGCGTCAGATGTCAGTCAGTCAGTCAGTGAAGACCCAGCGGTCGAGACATATATCCACCCCCCCCCCACGTGAGCGTATGCGTATGAGCGGTCTAGCCAATATATATCCTAAATCTATGGTTACAGTCTAAAAATAGAGGCGCACTCTATCTCTCTAGTTAGCTGATGGAGACCACAATCCCTTGCGCAAAATGGCCGCGGCTATACGCAATGCTAGTCACAACCCGAATATAAGAGTAGCCGTGAGCGGCCACGCAAACAGCAGCAGCCCCAACCAAGAGCCGAATCCGGCAAATACTATTACTTTCAACCTGCATCAGGAAATACATTCAACCATTATATTGTTCCAAGAATGGAATTCGAATGAGTAATATCAGATCATTTTGGAAGTTTTGCCACGCTTAAATCTACCCCCGAGTAGATTTAGTAAAACGGACATATTTTGAGGTATTTACAGCTTTGTTTAAACTAAACCATCCGTATGCAGATAATCTCTTAAACTGGGTTTAGTATTAACCCACTGTTTACCTTAAACCACGTTTATGCATATGAACAGTGGTGTAAATGAAAAGTTACAGAGGGCTTAAGCTAAACTCTCTCTCTCTCTCTCTCTCTCTCTCTCTCTCTCTCTCTCTCTCTCTCTCTCTCTCTCTCTCTCTCTCTCTCCTACCCTCCACCTTTTAGGAGTTTTTAAAAATGT